>PVPY01000398.1:0-85210 GCA_002982035.1 Fusarium algeriense | reverse complement strand
CTATGCTATGCTATGCTATGCCTTCTATGGGTATTCCTACGCCTCGCTTTCAAAATGTTCACTTGGACTCATCACCAGGTGGTGTCCGTTGTCTTTGCTCCTCCAAAACCTTGCGCTCCGTCTCAACCTCCTTTCTCTGCCTTTCGAGCGCTGCTTGCGCAAGGACTTCTCGTCTACTCATCCCAGCAGTAGAATTATTCTTAACGCCACCCAAGACAAATTCACCACCCGTCCAACCTCCAAAGTCCTCAGGATAATCCTCCTCTTCCTCATGCCCAGAAACAGTATATCGCGATGTTTCACCGATCGTGTGTCCGCCTGACTTCCAATCCGCTGCGTCGACTTCTCTTTCGATTTGATGGCATAGATCCCAGAAGTTTCTATCATGTGGACCATGGACGTTGTGCGCTAGTTCGTGGCATAGTGTCTTGCGGATTGTCTTGTAGTCGCGATATCCATCGTGCGCATCAGTTCGTAATCGTAATTCGATGACTTCGCCTTGATTACGATTCAATCCCAGGATGCGACTTGTTCCCTCGTGTGTTGTTTGGGTATGCGACAGAGGTTCCATCTCGGTGAGGAGTCCAACAGTGAATTTGTGCTTTGTCATGGCGGCGCGAATACCAGGGTCTTCCTTCAATCGCAAGAGAAGTTTCTGACTGCGATCTGGGTTCGGAAGCCCTTGAAGAGGTCGGACTTGAAGAAATGTATATTGCGAGTCTTGAGGATTCCGTCGCGTCGTTGTATGTCGTGCTTTACTTCTCTGCGCCATCCTCGCAGCATTGCGCTTCGCAACACGCTCAGCCATATCCTGCACCTGCTGTATCTCCGCAGCGACAGAGCCCATAAGCGTCAAACCCTTTCCCTTTAACTCGGTAAGGGGCATATCGGGGTTCTTGAAGGGCGCTTTTAGGAGGGGTGTCTTTGGAGCTATGATCTTTTGGTTTGCGACGGGAATATCGAGGCTCGCTTCGATTTCGTTAAAGAGGTCTGTAATTGTCGCATCTTCGGGGAACGAAAGTTCGTATGTTATTTTTCGATGTGTAATTGAGAGTGTGAGCCAGTTCTGCTCGCTGTCGGACATGGAACAGTCTGCCATGTTTGTACAGCAGCGAAGTGGCGATGGTTTAGTTGGGGACGTTATTGTGACGGTTGTAGAGAGAAAGATACTAAGTGTGTGTTTGTGTTTGCGTTTGAGTTTGCGATAGAGGTAAAATGACGTGATGATAAAAGATTAGAAGATATGGGGAGATATTTATTTTATAGGTGTTGAGTTGGTAAGCAAAAGACGATTCTTTGTGTCGCGTAGATTGATGCTATCGTGTTCGGGCACTTTCGGCTTTTGCTTTGTAATACGTCACTTGCACTGCCTGCCCAGACGCCACGCCAGCCTCTAAGTCTAACCAAGAGGTACTATTTTGAGTGATGATTACAAGATCGGAAATAACGAATACGGAAATCTTGGCGAGTACCGATAATTCCGGCTTTGAATTGATTAGAATTGAGTTTTGTTGAGGAATTAGAAGAGATTAAGTGTGGCGATGAGTTGTGATGGTCATGTTGCTAGTAGGCTGCCTCAATTGGTAACAGAATGGAAGAGGTTCTTTGAGGTTCTACCACAACACTCAACCACGGTTATTCAATATTAAGTGTGTAAAAATGGCCAATAATCTCACTCAATTGGGATGTGTATTGCATTCCATCACTTATCAATTCCGTATTCGCATTTACAGGATCATTAATTATTATAGTCACCCATTTACCCTAAATCACCCGGCCCCGAGATACCTCCTGTACGACTGACACCTATAATCACAATCTTATTACTATCGTTATGGATCTGTTGGTTCGCTTGATGAAGCGACCCAAAAGCTTGGATCAATCTCGTCCCGTCTGTGTGCCACAGACCATAAAAACTAGAGCCTCATCACCAGCCTTATCCCATCAGTCGCTTCGGTAGATCTCCCGCTTGCAACGACAAAACCGTTGAGATCTATCACGATCGATCTAAAATGGACCAAACTATAGCTTAGGTTGTGGCTTATAACCGAGACATTAATTATTACCGAACTACATTACCGATTGATCTGATGATACATCATGTCTTTACCTGCAAGTGTCACGTATCACATATTCTGAGAAACATAAATTCAATTTCCAACTCTTTATTTAACTCCTACATATACATAAAAATGAGAGAAGCCGTTACTTCATGCCCAAACGCCGCTAAGATCAAGACATGGGGATAACATAAAATAGATATATAATAATCGTCGTCGTCGAATTAATAATAGCATTCTTGAGAGAGTTTTTATACTTATGCTCCTTCCCTGGAATTACATGTCACTATTGGCTATGCACTTGTCAGATGAGAAAGGCGGACAGAAGATAAAAAGGGTCCGCAACAGAAGGGGGGGTTTATGTGAACTTACAGTAGTGCCAGTGTGAGATCACCGTGGATTCTAGCCTTGAGTTCGATTTCGATTTCAAGGTTGAGGTCGAGGTGCAGACTGAGGGCGTCACTCTTACCACCGCCTCCCTGTTGTTGTTGCTGCTGCTGCTGCTGCATCTGTTGCTGTTGTTGCTGCTGTTGCATTTGCTGCTGTTGACGCTGTTTCTGCATCTGTTGGTTCTGCTGGTCTTCTTTCGAAAGCTGTTTGCGGCCCTCATCGTCAGATTCTTCGTCGAGCCATGCAGGGCGTCGACGTCTTACATCGTCGGCCTTTGTATTTCCTCGCCTGCCACCCTTTCGGCGAGGCTCGGCCTGTTGAGGAGGTGTAGCTGGTTCGTTCTCCTCGTCGTCGGACTCAGACTCTGATTCGTCGTCTTCGGAATCTTCCTCCGAGTCTTCTTCGGAATCATCTTCAGAGTCAAAGTCATCGTCGTCGTCGTCAGAGTCGTCATCGTCCTCGCTTTCTTCCTTGACGGGTTGGCGTCTCTGCTTGGACCGCTCGGGCTTGGCCTCTTCGGACTTTTGAGCCTTGGCCTTTGCTTGCTCTGGCTTGGAGTCGGCGTCATCTTCCTCCTTCTTTACATCCTCGGGCTTCTTGTCCTCTGCCTTGGCGTCTTCAGGTTTAGATTGCTCAGGCTTGGACTCATCGGGCTTTGACTCTTCAGACTTGGCCTGCTCAGGTTGCTCAGGCTTCTCGTCCTTATCGTTGGGTGTCTCAGCCTTTGCGTTCTCGGTGTCGGGCTTAGACTCGTCCTTAGCATCTTCAGGTTTGGACTCAGACTCTTGACCTTGCTGTTGAGACTCTTGTCCCTGGCCCTGGTTCTGGTTCTGGTTCTGCTCTTCTTGCTGACCCTCGTTCTGGTTCTGGTTGAAAGGGTTGTTGTCGTTACCCTGCTCTTGTTGGTTCTGGCCTTGTCCTGGGGACTGAGGAGCCTGAGACTCGTCTCGCTTCTGCTCGTCCTAAAGGAATTTAATTCCCGATCAGATAATACAAACTCACAATAAACTTACTTGCTGGAATGTGGAAGACATGGTTGGCTATGTTAAGTTTACGCTGTTGTGCTGAATGAATAATGGGTTTCAAAAAACAAAGTCTTATGCTTGTTGACAGTTAATAGTTAAGTTGAAGTTTTCTATACTAAAATTCCAGGCATGGTTTTTGAGATTAATACGTGTCGAGTCCGAAACCTGTTGTGAAGATGCTTGACTGACGCAATAAGTGTCATTGTAACCCGACCTCGACCCTTGAAGAACCGGTTTCTATTGTTGTAACGGGATTGGAAATGAATTTCTACGTGACAGGTCAAAGTGACGTAAAAAATGGCATCCCAATCCTGGGCATATGACGTTACCCCCCATGCTTGGCGCGTTATGGGGTGGGAGGGTGAAGGTGCAGGGGTCAGGATTATATGCGTGCGTGTGGCTGGTGTTGGAGAGTGACTACTCGTATGGGTCAAGATCCTACAAAGTGGACTGAACGTCATGCAGTGAAAGGAGTCTTTTGCTGTCAAACATACCCTTTACAATACGACACGTTCGAAAACAAGACCAGAAATACAGATCAGGAAGTATGGTTATCGGCTTACTTGCCATCACAGCTATCCCGACCGTTACAGGCGTGGGTAACGCTGTAAGCGCCCAGAAGAGACAGAATGAGAGCATGAGCAAGGAACAAGAAAAGTTCCACCTCACATTCATGCTACAACAGAATGGAAAGATTGAAGAGGTTGGTCAAGGAGTTCTCGTGGACAAGAAGGCAAGTTCCCTTCCCCGTCTCTACGCATTATACTCATACAACAACAGATGTATCTCAACCTCTCAGATGCCCCCGTACAAGGCTACAGATTTCTAGGCTGGTATTTCAAGTATCCCAGCGAAGAAGGACACCTGGGGCTGGTGAGCATGGTATCCGACGACCCTCCAGCACTGAACTGGATCTATGTGGACAAGGACACGCACATGGTGACCTACGGAGGGCGCAAGGACACCATCGGGCACGTCATAGGACCCTGGGGCTGGACAGCAGATGAGCGTTTCCTGACGCTCCAAGGAGATCATGATTCGTTTGTGGCAGTGCGAGACGAGCAGGGCAAATGGGCTGTATATTGGGACCCGGAGGGTGATATTGAGGAGGAAATAGACGATGAGGAGAGATGTCAGCCAGTGAGACTGAGGAGAAGACCACAGCTCGGCATGGAAAGCCGTTATGTCAAGAATTAGCATAATAAGACATGACTGGGGTAATTAATTAGTGAATCAGAGTGTCTGGGGCAAACCGTTAATGCACAAGTTGGAGAGAATTGGTAGTGGAGGGGTCAAGTCACATAAAGTGGGTTGGCTTAAGCAGGGTATTTTACTGGATTTCGATCTCGATCATGAATGACCTCATGGGGGTCCAAATCCTGTTATGAGGTTTTGGTGGTCAAACTTATATCACGTCTCTTTCTTTAAGTTGATTTAATTTCTCCAAACCTGATCTTTTCTAGTGAGAATCTAAACTATACTAATCCACTTACACCAACGCTTACATCTCTATCTCCATCTCAACTTCATATCTCAGCAAGCGTATCTCATTCATCATGTCTTCCATGGAAAAGGACCGCATCGAGTCTGACGACCAGACCATGTCCAGCGAAGAAGCTCCCCGACGAGAGCGTCGCAGCAAGAAGAAGGGCAACAAGCGTCGCCAACAACAAGCACCACCTCAACAGCAGCAGCAGCAATCTGGACCCCTCGACCAACTGCCTCTCGCCGGAGATCTGGGCAACACAGTCGGCGGCGTTACAGACGGTGTGTCCAACACCCTAGGCGGCGTTACTGGCGGCCTAGGCGGTCTCACGGGCGGTCAGCAGCAGCAGCAGCAGGGCGGCGGTGGTGGTGATGCTGGTAAAGACACGCTGCGACTACGCCTGGATCTCAACCTCGATATTGAGATTCAACTCAAGGCTCGTATTCACGGTGATCTTGAGCTCTCTCTACTGTATGTGTTCCCCTCTGATGTTTTTACTCAATTTCCCTGTGGCCGTCGTATCTTACTTGGCTTGCAAATCTCCAGAACGGGATAGACGCCGCCGTGTGTTTGACCAAGCAGAGGCTAATTGCTTTGCGCTGTGCAGAAACTAGAAGAGATCATTATTATTCGCTCTTGTTATGGTTATGTTTGGCTTTATCTTGTTCATGTCATGATGGTATCCATGTAATGTTACTGCTGTTAGTACAACAACAGCTTGATCTGTGGCGGCGCAACATGGTGTTTATTAATGATGGTTTACTACTTGTTTCTGGGAGGGATAAATACAACACTACAACATTATATATTACATGAATCAAAAGCATTCACTCCTTCAATCTCGTTTCTGTCCATATACTGTGTAGTCACTGTGAATTTCTGTTTTCACACTGAGTGAGAAAAGAGTGACGAAAATATCATGACAGAAATAAATTCCCCCGAAACTACCAAAACGTCAGACTGCATCAAAAGACAAGGATGTCGTTGGCCTAGGCAAGCCACACACGATAATGCCACGCAAGCCACCTCAACACCATCCTCTTCAAGTCTAGCCCAACCGTTCCAGCCAGGAACCAGCTTCTGAAAAAGCTTGCTCAATAGTGAAAGCAGGGACTAGGTTATGTTAGAGCTCCCACCAATCATATCCCCTTAAATAGTGAAAAACCAGGGTTCACTGTTAACTGTCTTGTCTCATCTTGCTCGCATCCCTGCTAGTCTCTTGTTCCCGGGTGGCCCGCGATCGTGATGAGCGCGGGAGATCAGAGAAACTTGACGGGACTTTTCCAGAGTTACATCTTGATTTTAATTCTCATGCTCTTCGAAATGCGGCTCTCATCTGGAAAACAGCTAGTTAGACACAGGGGTTAACCAGATATACTTTACCTAAGAAATATCGGGATGTTCCCTCACTTTTCTCTGCTGCTGTAGCTCCATCTGCGACTAATAAACTCAGACAGACTAAAGATCCAAGGGTTCCAAGTTTTATGTAAAACTACTACTGTCGTCATGTCCCCGCACAAAACAGGCGGTACCAGCCACACATCAACTCCAAAGCAGCCCTTTTGGCACGGCGCTGGCATCAGGTCAGCACTCTCCTCTGCCATCTCCATATTCCAGCCTTCTACCTCGAGACCCAGCAGACCCCCAAAACAGGGCCAGGATCGGCAGCCACAGCAGCAGCAAGAAAAACTCCAGCCTCACCACGAGGATCATCAGCCTCGGGAACAAATCCCAATGTCTTCTTCATCCCCCACCCCTGATGGCGATCCCACGCACAGCACTTACGAGGTCAATGTTCCTGTCCGCAATGGACGAACATCTGAACCAAAAGTTCAAAACCCTGAGATTCGCATACCAAGGATAAAGCCCGTATCTGAGAGCAGAGACCAAACAGATCCAGAGTCAAAAACACCTGAAAAACTGGCTGCTGGTCTAGACGGAAAATACGTCGATGAGTTTGGCAACATTCTAGACTGGGACGGTACTGTCCTCGGCCGTGTAGAAGGCGATCTCCCGTCCATGGTAGGACGACCAGTCATGCCAGACGGAAAAATCCTCGATGAGGACGGTGAAGTGGCTGGTCACGTCTGCGAGAGCTACATCAAGCCTGCTCTCAAGCCACTTGCAGCAGGTGGACTCAAAGTCGATGATGAAGGAAACATCTATGATGAGCAGGGCAACAGGATTGGCAAGCTCGACAAGCCGATGCCGACACAAAACGGAACCGACAAAGTTTCCGAGAACAAGGACAAGGAAAGGGAACAGGCCCAGGGTGTTGGAAGTACCGGCACTACCACTAACAACAACAATGCAAACCCAAAGCCACCAGGTGCTCCAAGGCCTGACGAGCTGTTCCTAGACGTCAAGTCCACCTATGATGGTATTCAACTCATCATCAAGATTCCTACAGTCTTCAATAGGAACCTTGTAACTGAGACAAAGAGCAGTGGTAGTCAGACTGAGACAACTGATAGCGATAATCGATAACTAATTATTTTTCTTGGTGCGTTTCACAATTATCCGACCTTCTCCATAGACGCCCCCATGCAAATGTGACTACCTCATGTAAGGTAAAGTAGAGTAAGCCAAGCCAACCAAGGTCAAGCATATGCATCCATTCGTATGAGTGAAAGTGGCTCCTCGCTCACAGCATAAACGCCCCTCCACACCTCGGAATAAGTAAACCTCATGGGGTAACCCCTCCCCGTCACGCTAGATTAGTTCACCATTCACTCACTCTTGCTACACATTTGCCATCTGGACTCTAGCATTGGTAGTTTGTCTACTCCCCAAAACCCAGTTGTTTTCTTTTTGAGGCTACTGCACACGCAACCCCTTTCTTCTAGATCCCCAAATACAAACACTGTAACGACCCAGTTTCTCATCTCGATCCATACCCTGAATGTGCAAGCTCGTCGTAGATGGTGTGCATCCTCCACCCCGCAAGCCTGTTTTCCAACTGTTGGACATTCTCGTCGGGGAAGGTAGAGCAGCCTCATCCTGGGACACTTACACAGCTTTCGAGTCTAGAGGCTAGAGCTCTTCCATTGTGTAACATATCCATGTTAGGAGAGCTCCTCATAACGTCATCCAACAGCTCTCGCCACACCCTTCCGCGCTTAGATCTTCATCATGACGTGTGGCTGTTGCAGCTCCTCGTCCGACGGCAAGTTGCGGCGCAGTATCATGGCTAGAAGTTGGGCTCACACTGACGTTGTGACTTTCAATTGACGTGATCGAAATCGAATGGCCTGGTAGTAAAACTTGTTTTGTATAAGCCGTGTGTCGGTATAAGTAGTTGAGAAGATGTGGTGGTGGTTGCGGTTTCGACAAAAGTATCAATTCATTCCATTCTTGGCCAATCTGCGAAGCGAAAACCAAAATAATACCAATTCCCAACTAACACAACGATACCCCATTAATCTCTCTTATCTGAAAGATACCCTTTTCTCGATCTTGAAGGAGTTGAAGAACTAGTAGAAGACCAGCACATCATGGCAGACCTCTCCTCCCAGGTTCAAGACACAACAAAAGATACTGTCTCTTCCAAAGAGCAGGAATCCCCTGGTGCGTTCAATAGTCCTTCACCAAGTTTGGCGCTTATCGTCCCCATTGCAGTCAATCTTGAGTCAGTCCCCAGGAGCGGTGCTGGCGTCGTGAATGATGCCGGAGAAGTCCTAGATGACGCCGGCAACATCGTTGGCAAGATCGCCGACACTGATAACCTCCAGAACCTCATTGGCAACACCGTTAACCAAGCCGGTGATGTTGTCAGCTCTTCGGGTGATGTCCTTGGCAAGACCCTACCCATAGGACAAGACAAGCCTGAAGAGGATGAGGACTCGCACGACGAGGAGAAGAGCGAATACACAACCCAGTCCAAAGACAAGAAGTCTGGTGGTCTGGGAGACACCGTCGGTAGCGTTACCGGCGCTGTTGGAAATGCCGTTGGATCAGCCACGGGAGCCGTTGGCGACACAGCAAAGGGAGCCACAGACACAGCAAAGGGAGCCACAGACACAGTTGGCGAAACAGCCGACACTGTGGGCGAGACAGGCAAGGATGCCGTTGGCGGCGTGACTGAAGGCCTTGGACACAAGTCAGACGCTACATCTCAAGCTACCGACACAAAGACACCCGCCGAAACACCCGGAGCCCCAGAGGTCAAGTCTAAGGACCAAGACCAGAAGGACATCAACCTTGAGGACCGCGAAGCTCCTGAAGCTGGAGAGAAGCTAAAGGAGATTCCACCAGAGTCCGAGGGGGCTAAGGAGACAACCGACAAGGCAGAGGAGACCGCCAAGGATGCTCCAGAACAAGCCAAGGATATCCCTGAGGAGGCTAAGGAGGATGTTACCTCCAAAGTTGACGAGCAGGATGTTCTCAAGCCTGAGGATGTCGAGGACAAGCTTCAGGAGAAGACTGAGGGTGCTCAAGACGAGGTACCCAAGTCTGAGGTTCCTGGCGACGATGCCGACAAGTCCAATGCTGGTGATGACCTGAAGTCTGTGGCTCCTGGCGAGGAAGCTGCTGGTGTCACCGATGAGGCCCAGGACAAGGCTGCCGAAGGCGAGAAGGCCGCTGAGGATCTCCCCGAAGAAGCCAAGAGCAAGGCTGCTGAGGGTGAGGAAGCTGCTGCTGACCTGCCTGAGGATGCTAAGAGCAAGGCCGCTGAAGGTGAAGATACCGCCGAGGGCAAGGTTGCTGAAGGCGAAGAAACCGCTGAAGGCAAGATTGCTGAAGGCGAAGAAACCGCTGAAGGCAAGGTTGCTGAAGGCGAAGAAACCGCTGAAGGCAAGATTGCTGAAGGCGAAGAAACCGCTGAAGGTAAGGTTGCTGAAGGCGAAGAGGTTGCTGGCGATGCCACCGAGGAGGCCAAGGACAAGGCCGCCGAGGGTGAAGAGGCCGTTGAGGAGAAGGCTGCTGAAGGAGAGGAGGCTGCCAAGGAGCCTCTTGACTTCAGCATCCTCAGGGGCACCACCGTCGACAAGGAGGGCAACCTCGTCAACGAGAAGGGTGACAAGCTCGGCAAGGTCGTTGAGGGCGAGCTCAAGCAGCTCACCGGTCTCAGCTGTGATGAGCAAGGTATCATCTGGGACAAGACCGGCAAGCAGCTTGGAAAGGCTGAGCCCATCCCCGAGTGGGACCGCGAGCAGCTCGACTTCTCTGTCCTCAAGGGTACCACTGTTGACAAAGAGGGTAACCTCGTGAACGACAAGGGCCACCTCATCGGACGTGTCACTGAAGGCGAGATCAAGCAACTTATTGGTCTCACTTCTGATGAGCAGGGTACCATTTGGGACAAGACTGGCAAGAAGGTCGGAAAGGCCGAGCCTCTTCCCGAGTGGGAGCGTGGCGAGCAGAAGGATTACAGCATCTTGAAGGGCATGACTGTTGACAAGAACGGAAACCTTGTCAACGAGAAGGGTCACCTCTTCGGCAAGGTTGTCGAGGGTGAGATCAAGCAGCTCGTCGGTCTTACTTCTGACGACCAGGGCACCATCTGGGATAAGACTGGCAAGGCCGTTGGTAAGGCTGAGCCTCTTCCCGAATGGGAGCGTGGTGAGCAGAAGGACTTCTCTATCCTCAAGGGAGCTGTTGTCGACAAGGAGGGTGGTCTTACCAACGACAAGGGAGACACTATCGGTAAGGTCACTGAGGGTGAGATCCGACAGCTCGTTGGTCTCAAGTCTGATGAGAACGGTAAGATCTGGAGGGACGGTAAGGTCGTCGGCCAGGCTGAACCTCTCGCTGAGTGGGATCGCGTCCAGAAGAAGGACCGCTCCATTCTCAAGGGTACCAAGGTCAACAAGGTTGGCAAGCTCGTCGACTCCAACGGTACTGTTCTCGGTAAGGTTGTTGAGGGCGACCTGAAGGAGCTTGTCGGCAAGCGATCTGACGAGAACGGTGACATCTGGAACGACTCCGGTGAGGTTATCGGCAAGGCTGAGCCTGTCACTGTCTCCGAGCGCGAGGAGAAGCCATCTGCTCCTTTCGAGCACTTCCCCGGCGCCACTGTTGAGTCTGATGGCCGTGTCATGTACCAGGGTGAGCAAGTTGGTGAGGTCATCGAGGGTGACCCCAAGCAGCTCAAGGGCAGCGAGGTCGACGAGGATGGTGACATTCTCGACCGCCGTGGTAACACTGTCGGTAAAGCCAAGCGCTGGGAAGCTCCTGAGGCTGAGGAGGAGAAGCCCGTCGACAAGTCTGCTCTCGCTGGCAAGCGAGTCAACAAGGCCGGTAACCTCGTCAGCGAGTCTGGCGAGATTTACGGTCGCGTCATTGAGGGTGATGTCCAGAAGCTTGTTGGACGCATGTCTGACCGAGATGGAAACATCCGAAGTGAGTCTGGCGACATCATCGGCAAGGCTGAGCTCGTCTCTGAGGGTGAGCGTGGCGGTAAGAAGGAGGGTCCTTTCGCCCAGCTCAAGAACTGCACCGTCGCCAAGGATGGCAAGGTAGTCAATGCAGCTGGCGAGGTTGTTGGCCGACTTGTCATTGGTGACGCTAAGGCTCTTACTGGACGTGCTGTTGACGATGACGGTGAAATCACCGACTCCAACGGCAATGTCATTGGTAAGGCTGAGCGCTGGGAGGAGCCTGAGAAGGAGCAGAAGCACAACCCTCTCGCTGGACGAAAGGTGAACCGTGAGGGTAACGTCGTTGATGCTGATGGCAACATCATTGGCAAGCTTACCAGCGGTGAGCTTCTCGACTGTGCTGGCAAGGAGATCGATGAGGATGGCGATGTCTTCAACCAGAAGGGATCCGTCATTGGTCACGTCTCTCTTCTCGAGGATATCCCCAAGGAGGAAGAACCCGAGCCTGAGGGTGAGACTGAGGAGGAGAGGCTCAAGCGCGAGCAGGCTGAGGCCGATGAGGCAAAGCAGGCTGAGGAGGCTGAGAAGAACAAGAAGCTTGCTCAACAACTGGCTTACCAGATTGAGCAAACTCTTGAGCGACTCCGACCTATCTGCAAGGCCATTAACGACAAGATCAGCGCTGCCGAGGCTCAGAAGCCTGAGGATCGTGATGAGGAGGAACTTGTCCGACAGGTCAGGCCCCTTATCGAGGATGGTGGTAAGATCTTGACTGAGACCAACGGTATCATTCGTGGTCTTGACCCCGATGGACGTATCTCTCGCAACGCCAAGCAGAAGACTGCTGGTGGTGAGGCCACTCCTGAGGAGGCTCACCTTGCCAACTTGCTCAAGGAGGTTAGTATCACAGTCCTTTACATTGAAGCATTCGCTAACAGATTCACAGCTCTCCACTGAGATTCAAACCACCATTGAGGAGGGTAAGCGCAAGCTCGAGGGTATGCCCCACGCCAAGAAGGAGATCAACCCTCTCTGGGCTCTCCTTGCAGAGCCTCTCTTCCAGATTGTCGCCGCTGTTGGTCTCTTGCTCAGCGGTGTGCTCGGCCTTGTTGGCAAGCTTCTCGGTCCCATCCTGGGTCCTCTAGTATGTTTCAACCATTCATCACAGTCAATTGATCACCTTGCTAACAATTCTTCAGCTCAACGGTCTTGGTCTTGGTGGCCTTCTTGACGGCCTTCTCGGAGGTCTTGGACTCAAGAAGATCCTCGGTAGCTTGGGTCTTGGTGATGTTGTCGGCATTGTCACCGGCGGAAAGAAATAAGCGAATTTCAATGATTTATTAATGGGTATCTCTTAATGAATGGTATCTTGGGATCTTTGGGAATGGAAGGAATTTGTATTAGTTAGTTCGGAGTTTTGTCTTTAGCTTCACGAATTTCACGATTTAGTTGGCCAATAATGTCGCGCACTGAGTGAATTTACTAGCCCGTTCGTTTACAGTTTAGCCCCATATCTGATGAGTCAGCGAAATCTGCACTACAAATTTTCAACTTTTTTTTTCCGCAAGCTCTTTCAACCATCAACAATCACCATGACCAGCTTGCTTCTGGTGTGGCCTTCCTGAACGATGCAACGATGCGTCTCTTCCTCATACGCCATGGAGAGACAGTCGACAACGTCGCAAACCTCTATGCCGGGTCCCGCGACTCAGCCTTGACTGCCCACGGCGTCATGCAAGCTCAACGGCTCGCATCTCACCTCGCTGAGCACGTCGCCATTGATCGCATCTTCTCCTCGAACCTCAGTCGCGCGGTGCACACAGCTCAGGCTATCCTCGATGCGCAGAAACGCGCAAAGGATCTGAAATTGATTCAGGTGTCGCAGCTGAGGGAGAAGGACTTTGGGACGGGCGAGGGCACCAAGTTTGGGTCGGCGACGAAGCATGAGGGGTCTGAGACACCGCAGGCTATGAGGAAGAGAGTTGATGTCTTCTTGGACGAGCATGTGCCTCGCCTGCATGAAGACTCGACAGTCGTCATCGTCGCTCACGGTATTATTCTCGGTACTTTCTACAAGGCAATCCGCGACAGGATCTCGTCCACATCTGCTGGTCCAGATGCTGAGCCGGAAAGTCAAACGTCTGCTTTTTTGCGTCTGTCATGGAGCAACACTGGCTACGTCGAGGCCGTCATCACACGCGACTCTACCGACAAACATCTTCAGATGCGCGTCGTGAAGATCAACAGCGTCGACCACCTCAAAGGTCTGAAAAAGACCCGAGGCGGCATTGGCAGCGCCAAGTTCGACGCCAAACAAATGACGATGGACTCGTTCTTCAAGCCAACGTCGCGAAAGCGCAAGCTCGAAGATGAGGACATCGTGTCTCACTAAATGGTATGTTGATAATTTTTCTCTTTTACTCACACTACACACCAAGCTTTATGATGAAGAAGCAATTACACAGACCTGTACTGAAATACACAATGTGGAAACAATTTTGTCCAACCGCTGTCTGACAGCTTGTTCACGATTCGTCTTTGTTGTCATTTTCTATGGTAACACTAGCTAACGATGAACTCATAGGTCTCATTAGAACTGCATCGGTATCATGATCGATGGTCTTCATAGAATCATTACATATAATCCACACTATTCTAAACATCTGTGCTTGTCTCGTCCACTCCCGTGAAAACCTTGTACATGCGTCTACTGACGGCTTGACCGACTGTGCGATCTGAGAAAGCACCATCTTTGTTTGCACTCTTCTTCACGCCTTCGAGAATAGTTGGTCCGCGTTCTTCCAGCCCGCGGACTAGGCTACTGACTGTATCGAACTCCATTGCGACTCCATATGCAATTGGTGCCGTGACTCTGGCAATCTCCTGCAGCATACGGACGTAGGTGTCTTTGGCGTCTTCTCCAGTTTTGACCTGACCGCTCTCCATGCAGAAGCCTGCTCCGAGTGTCGCAAGGTCCCGTTGCTTTCGATAAGGTATTGTCGAGATGTGCTGGGTAAAAGTCAAGATCTGCTCGGCTGTTTCCATCGGTATCATAGTGTGATGGATCAAGACCTCATGCATCACCTGCAATTGCAATAGTGCGTCCTCAATCAACTCCTCGGAAACATATTCATGAGGAGCATTATTTCGTCGCCGACCTGAAGTAGAAGCCTCCGCCTCCTGAGCGCGGACATTCGACGCAAATTGGCGATTACGAAGGTTTCTGTTCTTGCGCATCCAAGGTGTAAGACCTTCAATGAGGTAGACAAGCGCATGACCAGCAAAATGTCTCTGCATCTTGCCAACATGGGTTGAGATCTGGTCGTCCTGCGCCAGCTTCACAAACTCGTCGGCATGCATGACAACAAGCGCATGCTTCTCGTCTTCAAGAAGTAGAGGTATTGGCTCCCAGAGACCAATCTCGTCATTGTATCGACTCCGAACCTTTCTTCGCCATTTAATCACATTATCGACCGGACTATCCCAAGTTGTGTACTGCACATCAAAGGGTTCTAGAATGGTCTGAAGCTCAGTTGTGACCGTGGGATTTAGACTTGAAGGGATATCGACTATCATTTCTGGCGTCGAGACCTTCTTGTCTGTTCGTAGCTTGTTGGCCTCTGCCAATGCAGCGGTTCGTTCCTTTTCACGAAGCTTCGCTTCCTTTGCTTCTTGTTTCTCACGTCGCTTGGCTTCTTTTTCAACTTCCTTGGCTGCGGCCTTTGCTTCTTTCTCGCGCGCTCGCTCTGCTGCTGACTTTGTATTCGAAGCCGCTGGCTTTGTTCGAGACCTTGATGCTACGACATCGCTCTGTGAACGCCGAAGTTGCTGTGATCGGCGTCGCATTTTGGCAACGTCGAATGAAGCAATATCTGGCAATTCGTCCTCGGAACCGTCTCCGTCGTCAGAGTCGTCAATATTAATGACATCTTTGTTCTTCCCTGGCGGCGATGAATCGAAAGAGAAGGCTTCCGGAGCCGAACTCGAGATAGGGTCCCATGTAGCGTTCTTCTTTGGTGCTGGCTTCGGAGCCGGTTTAGGAGCAGGCGCAGGCGGTGAAGTTATGATAGCCTCGGGCGCCTTTGCCGTTATCGGCGCCGGTTGGGGCGAACTTGCGAAAGGATCGGATGATTCTATAGGTCTTACAACTGGCTTCGGTTTCGGAGGTGATCGTCGCACTGGTTGTGGTGAACTTGCAAAAGGATCAGAGTCCTCAGCGTCAATCGTCTTCTCGACGGTTTTGGTAGTCGTGGGTTTCGAAGGCACCAGCTGACTAGGTGACTCAAGTCCAGGAGAACTCGTGAGATCTATAGGATCGGCTGCGACGGGAGCTCGTCCATTACCGTTCATTCGCACCGGCGGGAGAATTATTTGGGGTTCTGGGGCTGGAAAAATGCGCTTTCGAGGAGCCTGCACTGGAGGCGAAAGTCGCCGTCTCTTATTTTGATTCGCATCGACTAATATCGGTTCATCGAGGTCTATTGTTGTATCGAAATCATCCGATAGGAACAGTCCTGGTGATGCAAAATTGGGAACGTCGGTACTTAGCCAGGGTCGCTTCTCTGGTTCAACGGTACGGTCGACGTCGGGCTGCGCAGAAGGTGGAATGGCTTGGTTTGGCGGCGGGCTCGATGAGATGAGGTCAATCACGTCGGGTGCCATTTCGTTCGAGATACCCAAATGAGCACCATTGATGATTGCTGTTTTGAAGTTGGCCCTCCCTCTGTTCCATGGCGGGGCGCGATGTGACGCGACGACCTTTGTTCAGACAGACACGAAAAACGCCAAAGTCACGTGCGACCGTTGAGGAACTTGCCACTCATGACTACCAAATGGACATCGTTATGAGTACATATAACAAGATTATTGAGAACACTTTGATGCATACTCCTTGAACGACCAGTATAGTAATTGGTGGAAGATTCTTCTCTGAAGTATAAGGTCATCTTGCAGAATCCGGTTTCCTGAATGAGAGTACCCTATAGCTCTACAGGACAGAGTAGACGACAACCATCCATCTTTTGTCTTTTCTACATTTAGCATTTTCTCAATCCATGTGTAAATTATAATTCGCAGTCTTCGTGAGATCTTGCAGGGTCCTTTTGTCGCACATAAATACGCTCTCTCGCAGCAAAGTTGATGTGTCAGTTTGATGAACACTGGGAAGTTCCTGCGTGTATTTGAGACCTAGGACATCTTAGCATGATACTTACTATAAATTTCCAAATGTGTATTTTCATAAGCTTTGCAATTATATCTATAGCATTCAGGATGGTGTGCCAAAGTTCTGCATAAATATATCACAAACGGCACTCGAAAATGACGACCAGTTATAAGAGACAAGAAGAGTCTTTGGAGGAAACACCGTCTCGTATTCGATCCCGGAAGAATAAGTCCTATTAGCATAATGATAAGATACACTCGAGAATACTGTACAATTGTATGCTCAGCTATAGCCTGCTATATAGACTAACCTCCGAAGGGAAATCCGTCTGATGCCGATCTAACGGCGAGGATTGAAGCTTATGTGTAAGCCTGTACTATATGACGACCTTTTATTGGTGATACCCAACAACAATACCGACTGTTTCCTCGTCCATCCAAACATCTTGTCTTTTCGGCAAGCCGAGCTTTCAGTGCCGTCCCTCGACAGTGTTGGAATAATTAACCAAACACAACATGCGTCAGTGACCAAGTCGTGCAACGTCACATCGTGACGTTGTAAAGACTCATGAAGAAGAGGCATCATCTTGGCGTTTATTAGAATCAAGCCGAGGTATGATTCTGTATGTATAATTCATGGCATATTGACGGCTCATGGTAGGGACAGGGATAAATACAGTGATTATCTATCGTCCAAAGAAACAGTAACATTGCGATAAAAAAGTTTCATGTTTAATAGCAGGGCTCCGTGAATAGTTGCAGTTTTCGCATCCATACGGATTATTTCGAGCTATATCGTGATGATCAGCCATGTATTTAAGAGATCCAACTAACGAAGTGGAGAGGTGGGATGTTAATAAAATCCACATCTTATACCCGTTTCTATGGCACCTGTCCAATCCAATTCTTATTTAGTTGTCTCGTGAAGACATTACTCAGTGTTGAGACCACGAACGCCAGCCTCGTTGCTTTGGTAGTGGATAAGCCAGCCTTCGTAGCTACTGTGACAACGAACATCCCTGGTGTTTTTATGTAAGTGACCTGTTAAGAAACAAGCGAGCAGGAAATTCTTAAGGCTGACGAATAAGACAGGCCTAATGCCCGAAGTCTCCGGCAGTTCATGCTATCAATATGCATGCATTCCATTAAAGAAGTGGCTTGCTTTTGTCAGACGAACTGTCTCAGACACTCAGACATGTTGTAGCGATGTCTTGACGTAACAATGCCTTACAGTGAGACAAAGTCTCTATCAAGGACCAGCAGTTCATATCCGTCGATAGTTCACTGTACAACTGAACACTTGTCATGTCATGTGGGAAAGTTCAAGAGAAGAAAAGATAGCAGCAAGTTCAAAGTATCAAGGTTTCATTGGGATCAGGAGTGGGGGCATGGACCTGAAACATACCGTGGGCGTGTTATGTTTGACCCCCGCGATTTGCTTCCGCAGTTGAATACAATACAACTCCAAACACGGGCAGAAACCATGCCGGTCACAGTAACTGTTTCCACATTTTGCTTCTTGTGTCGCGAAATGATGCCATTCAATGCTCCGTAACTAATGGACCAAGAAACCTCGCTTCGAATGGGGCGCCATGTGAGTTCCAGGCTAGGTTCAGCGGAGCATGGGTAGACTCAAAAGTCTCAGGTCTATCTGTCCGATAACATAGGAGACGATCATCTAAGACCCTTGGATCTTACTGTAACAGGAGATGGGACGAAAGTTAAAGGAGATAGGAGATGGTAGATATCGGAGGGATCTTGTTAGTTGTCTCGGGCGCCAAAAGCAACGAAAGTCAACGGGATGGTGTGCATGGGGTGGTTGCTGGTGCATTACGCGTAGCATTGTCTGCAAAGTGATATGTGTTGCTACTCATTATTATCAAGGTACTTTCCAATGTATTTTGAAGGGTGACCGCCTTAACCGCATGGTAAGTCTGATATGGGTCAAGTTGACAACGCATCAAGAGGGGGCATCGTGAGAAAACTCTGTCAATGACAATGACTGCGGATAGCGAAAATGAGGTTTACCGTTAGAGTCAATGTCTAACGGTATTCTTTTGTTCTATGGAAACTTACTTGGCGTGAAACCGGTATATCGGTTACCGCTCTTGCATTGGCTTGATGACATCCTGCGATATCTATCCAACGACGCGACGATATGCCGCTAGTTTGGACGCGTCGGATATTAGATCAGCAGCCCCTGAACAGAAAAGACAGAAAAGATCGGCCCAGACATTTTGAAATGGTCCGCGAAACTAATGTGGGTGGTTGGTTCGTTGCTTGTCAAGACGATCTTAAATAAGGCCTGATTAAGCAGTTTAACCCTCAACATCCATGAGGATGCGTTGCCCAATGCTCGGGTCAAGCAGCGATCGGCCAAGTAGTGTTGATACGTATGGAGTCGTCTCTCAAGAATACGGTTCATGAATCAGGATATGGATATCACATTTTAAGGAAATGAGAACTGACTCTCATAGCTTAATTGGCCTCGTAAAGTCCCAATCAGTCTCGTTCAGCACTATCACCAAATATTATGGCACTGATGCTAATAAGGGTTCAAGCATAGAAACCATTCGGAGGGTCCCTGCCACTACTGGTTGTGCGGACCAGGTACCAGCGCCGGGGGATGGCTCCAAATAAAACGAAGCTGTCCAACCAGTAGGCGCCCTCTCCGCCATTATCTAACCTAAAGCACGTCTAGCGCATCCCTAAGAATTCAGGGGTCAGGCAATCACATCCATCAGGTGCGAGGTACCTGACAACGTTGCCCGAGCCGGCCCAGCGCTAATGTACTCTCTAGTCCCCAGGGGCGGACTTGACAGCCCTCCATCCACTCCATGTGTTGGCTGGCACTGGCGTTGGCACTGGTTCAATCCCCTAATGAATTGAAGGACCAGAAGTTGGAAGATACTGTGCTGAAATCTGCCGTTTACCCCTAGTGGGCTTGATTCCACTTTGAGGCTGTCCCGTCCCTTTTTTTTTTCTTCTTCTTTCTGTTGCTGTTGCTTTTTCTACTCCTGAACTGAAAAGTGATCAAACGTCCAACGGCCAACGTCGAAGTTATTTCTCCTACCTCTTCACCATCTTCAACTTCCTCCACCGCTTTCTCACACTCTCTCTTCATTTCTCCTCCGCTCTTTTCTTCTACCTTTTTTTCCACTCCAACAAAGCCCCTCCGCTAGCGACTTTGTCCCGCTCCACAACTGGAACGAGGAATCGCCCAGACCCAGCCCTCGACAACTCCGTCGCCCGATCGTCCGTGGTCGCTTGTTTAATTACACCTTCCCCCTACCCCCCCGGTCTCAATAAACAATCGACATCCGCCTCGCGTTCACTCGTTGAAACTTCTACGAGTTCCTAAGGTCAACTGCCGCACGTGAGACCGTCTGGAACACTTTGCGATCCCCTCATCAACCGACGACGTTCGTGGCGCTGCTTTCATCTATGACGTTCTGAACGACGAATTACTTCTCCCTCAGTGGAAACAATATCCAAAGAAGCCCTTTGTGGCCTTCCGAGCTACTTGCTTTGCGACATATCGCTGTTGACGACCTCGAATAACTGAGACACCGCGTATTTCGTCCGCACTATGGCGACCTCGCCCCCGGCCTCGCCGGGAGGAATCCCTCAAAGGCCCATGAGCGCCATCGCAAGAGCCCATCCTAGAAGTAGCAGCAGGTTAAGTATGACAAGCAAGATTGGAGGCGGGAGCAGAGCCTCAGACGACGACAGTCGGACGGCGGTCAAAGTCGGTAAGTAGACCACTATCACCAAAATTTCCAGATGTTAATCTTTGCTGTTGTCAGCCGTTCGAGTGCGACCGCCGTTGAAACCTACCGATCCTGGATATGATCTAATTCCGCAGCGATTTCAACGAGCTATGGTCCAAACGACCTCGGATACCAGCCTTGCAATCGATTCCCCACAAGGTCGCAAACTGTTCGTTTTCGATCGAGTCTTCAGTTCCGATGTGCAACAGGAGGGCGTATGGAATTATGTTTCGGACTGTATTGGTGCTTTTACTCAAGGTTACAACGTATCCTTGCTAGCATATGGCCAGTCCGGAGCTGGTAAATCGTACACCATGGGCACTTCAGGCCCTGAACAGCAATATGACCAAGAGTTAATGGGTACGTTGAACCGAACGAAAAGGAACTGCAGTTGCTAACCGATATTCAGGTGTTATTCCCAGAGCCGCCATGGCGCTTTTTGAAAAGCTGGATACCCCGGAGACCCCAAAGTCTAACGCCAAGGCCAATCGCAGCTCGCTTTCCCATCTCAAAGGTCCTCGAAGTGGACTTGGCCAGCAGAATTCTCTTGGCGATCGCGAGTGGTCGCTGAAAGCTACATATGTCGAGATTTACAACGAACACCTGCGCGATCTTCTTGTCCCCGATACGACACCGATGAACGAGCGTGTGAATGTGGCTATTCGCGAAGACACAAAGGGAAACATCATCCTGACGGGCCTTCGACAAGTCGAAATCAACTCGGTAGATGATCTTATGAATGCTCTCAACTTCGGCTCCTCCATTCGTCAAACTGATGCCACAGCCATCAACGCCAAGTCATCGCGATCCCATGCGGTTTTCTCGCTCAACCTCGTTCAGCGCAAGAACAAGTCTTCTGTTCAGGGCGCCGAGAAGCGCTTCTCCGTACCACTCGAAGCGATGACAGGTCAAGATATCACTGTGACAACCGACAGCAAGCTGCACTTTGTTGATTTGGCTGGAAGTGAAAGGCTGAAAAACACTGGGGCTCAGGGCGACCGAGCTAAGGAGGGTATCTCTATTAATGCTGGCCTTGCCGCCCTCGGTAAAGTTATTAGCCAACTTTCATCCAGGAACCCCGGCTCCCACGTTTCGTATCGCGACTCTCGATTGACTCGACTGCTACAAGATTCACTCGGTGGCAATGCCATCACTTACATGATCGCCTGTGTCACACCGGCCGAATTCCACTTGAGCGAAACTTTGAACACCGTCCAATATGCCCAACGAGCTCGAGCGATTCAATCGAAACCGCGTATTCAGCAAATCGAGGAGGGCGATAAGCAATCTGTGATTGACCGCCTCAAGGCTGAGGTTGCATTTCTCCGTGAACAAATTCGCAGCGCCGAGCATGGCGGCAACAGCCCTCGACGTAATGCGCAAGGAATCACTGATCGATCTGATCGTCAAAACGAGCGCGAGACGGAGCTTCAGAACCAACTGCTGGACACTCAAGAGAGTTATACCGCCTTGAGCCAGCGTCACGCACGACTTATTGCCGAGTTGGCGCGTGCCCGTGAAAACGAATCAGTGGACCATCTTGAAGATTCGGGTGACACAGCAGATGACCGCCTGAACCGATCGAATTCATTCGCGCAAGCCGTTGAGCAAGTCGTTATGGAATACGAGAAAACGATCCAGTCCCTCGAGCAGTCTCTTTCCTCTACTCGCAGTACGCTCTCTAACACCGAGGCGAACCTTCTCGAGAAGGAGACTAAATGCGCTTATGTCGAAACTATCAACACGCAGCTTCAGAGTCGTCTCCAGAAGCTCATGGATCGAGAGAACAATACCGAGAGTTACCTTCACGATCTCGAAGCTAAGCTGGATGGACATACCAACGGTGAAGAGAAGAACGCCACGATCATCATGGAACTTCGTAAGGAGATTTCCCGTGTTCGAGAGAATGAGGCGTCATGTGAAGACTACATCTCAACCCTTGAGGAGCGCCTTGCTGAGGCGGACCAAGATGCCGAGTTGATGCAGCGTGAAATTGATCGACTTGAGCAGGTCGTTGAGCGACAAAGAAGCCTTGGTAAGCTCGACTCGCTTCTCTACGAGCTCGACCAGATCCAAGATGGCAAGGAGCCTGGTACCGAGAACGGCACCGATGCCGAGCAAACTAACGGGGTTGCGTCTCGTCGTGCTATGGCCGAACACTCTCGAAACCTTTCTCATGTCAGCCGCCATAGCCAGATGGAAGATCCCATTCCCGAAGGCGATGAGGACGGCCATCCTCACACCAAGATTGGCCCTGTCAAGGAGGTTGATGAAGATGCTCTGCGTCTCGAGAAGCCAACGGAAGAAGGACCTCCACCAAGCCCAGCTCAATCCAAGTTTGTCGCCGACAAGCTTGAGAATGTTACCCAGGAGCTTATTGACTTGCGCGTGGAGCACGAGTCGACTCTTAATGACTACGACTCTCTTCACGCCAAGTACGAGGAGGCTATGCGTAAGATTGCAGAGATGCAGGATGTTGTTGATGAAGCCCGTCATGTCAACCCCAAGCGTGAATCGGTTATTTCTGTGGCCACACCAACCCATACTCGTCCCGAGTCTTTCCTGTCTGACTCTCGAACGAACGATCTGAAGGCTGGCCCAAGGTCATCCTTTACGCGATCGCTTTCTTCCGAATTATCCTCAGCCATGGATTCTCCCGCCACTGCCGCTTCATCTAACGGTGACATCTTGTCTGACGATGAAACCGCCACCACTAAGCCTGCAGCCGCATCGACAGAGAACTTGCCGCAGGATGACAATGTTGAACTTGCCGCAGAGCTCCAACGACTCAAGTCAATGGCCCAGGAACGTGAAGCCGCTGAGAGAGAATTGGCTGAGAGATATGCTCAGCTTGAGTACAAGCACAACGAGACACTCGATATTGTTGAAGAGCTCAAGACCGACTTATCTCGCGCCCGTGTTGCGGAAGCTACATCACCTCGTTCTAGCACTCCTGTCATTCGACGCAAGTCGAGTCAGAACCTGCTTGTTGTCGATCGTGCCCAGCGCTCATTCTCATCACTGCGAAACATTGCTTCTGAGCACCTCGGCAGTCAACCCGAGGCTATGCAGAGTTTCGAGCTCAACTTGAACGCCGCTATCCACGAACTGCACGTCAGGAGCGAGCGCATTCAGGAATTAGAAGCAGATGTTGCAGCCGCGAAGAAGGAGATGGAGACTAAGATGACTATTATCTCGGGATTGACGAGAGAGAGATCCAGTCTCAAGGCCAGCCCTGTAGAGATGTCCATGGTGGCGACACTACGGGACCAGCTTGAACAGAACGAGAGACAGCTTTCTGACACAAGAAACGCCCATATGGCTCGTGAGCAAGCACTTACAACTGAGCTTGAGTCTCTGCGACAAGCCCTTGCTGCCAAGTCCAGTCTTCAGGAGCCCGACAATGCTGACTCCAAGCATGAGCAGCGTGTTGCTGAGCTTCAAGCTGAGCTGGCTACTTGGGAGCAGAAACACAAGGAGGCTCTTGATTCCATGGCGACAACAGAGACACAGATGCGTGGTACAATTGAAGAGCTTGAAGCTCGAGTTGTGGCCAACCATGCTCAAATCTCTGCATCTCGATCGCAGAATGGCGATAAGGATGAGTCAACCACAGATGCTGAGCAGCGACAACAGAATCTCATCAGCTTCCTGCGCAATGAGATTGATGAGTACAAGGCGATCATCAACAGCAACGCTACCAAGGTTGCTGAACTGGAGCAGGCTCATGTTGCTGCTCGCGCTGAGTTGGACGAGCTCCACAAGACTCACGACGCCGTGAAGGAGGATAACGTCCGCCAATTGGAGCTTGTCGCTAAGCTCCAGGAGCAGATCGCCGCTCATGCTGAGACGAAGATCACCGAGACTACGCTCGAGGAACTCAAGGCTGAGCATGCTAAGGCCCTAGCCGATCTTAAGACGACCGAGCAGAAAGGCTACGAAGAGCAGGTCGAAGTGTTGTTGTCCGAGCATGCCGAGAGTGCTCACCGATTGGAGACTGAGCTTGCTGAGGTTCACGATGAACTCACCAAGGCAGCTTCTCATGTCGCCATGGCTCTTGGTCTCGATGCTGACGCCGAGAAGTTGGTGGAGCGTATCGATGAACTTGCTGCTAGCAAGAAGGCTCTTGACGAGGAGCAAACCAAGCGGGCCGAGATCGAGTCACATGTCAACGAGCTTACGTCCATTAATGAGAAGATCATGAAGGATCTCGAAGACGCCAAGATTGCTCTGGGTGAGATGCTTGATGGAGGTACTGGTTCTGGTCCTCTGGTTGAACAGATCAAGATTGCCAAGAAGAGGATGACAGATCTGGATGACCGCAGCAAGAAGAACAGCAGACTTGTGGAGGAGCTGGAGGAGCAGCTCCAGAATAACTTTGACGAGGTTCAATTCACCAACAACCGATTGAGCACTCTGCAGACTGAGCGTAACACTCAATTGGATGAGGCTAACGCCACTACTGCACGCCTCACCGCCGAGTTGCAGGTCTTGAAGGAAGATTATGCAGCTCTTCAGGTAAGCTTGTCGCTGCACGATAATTTGTGGATTTTACTGACACTCTGTAGGCTAAGATGGACGAAGTGGCGGCTGGCGTTCAGCGGTCGAACTCTAACTCGACCATTCGCAAGAGCGCATCTCACGTCTCCTTGCCATCACCCCCACCAGCTATTCCTCTTCCTCCTCTGCCAAACGGTGCTGGATCTCCTGTCAATGGAGCTCCCAGCTCCCCCACCAACGGCCGTCCTATCAGCAAGGACAACATCAACATCTCACACATCACCGAAGACCAGGAAGCGCGTATTCGCACCATCGAGAAGCACCTTAACGCGGAGCGTCAACTTACACAGACACTCGAGGAAGCTCTTACCGATCTGGAACGGCAATCTAATAAAGTTAAGGCCGACTGTGATGCATGGAAGAAGCGTGCTAGTGAGCTAGAGGCTGAGGTCAAAGAGCTCAAGGACCGCCCTCCTCCTGAGCCAGTTCAGGATAACCGATGGAGCCTCCAAGCTGTGGAGGAAGAGCGCAAGAAGCGACAAGCCGCCGAGGCTGCCCGTCGCCAGCTCGAAGAGCGTATGAATGCCATCAACAAGGGCAAGAAGAAGAAGGGAAGCTTGAACTGCTTCTAGAGGAGGCGAAGCTGAGTCTAAGTAGCCGATTTTGCGGCCCGTAACCGTACCCGGAGTCTGACGGGACACACATATCAGCATTAGGTGTTGATTGGGATGGGATCTTTTTTGCAACGCCTTTATGTGTCATCACGTTTCTGATTTGATGTTGTTACACTATATTCCCCCTCGAGTTTATTGTCGGCCTGGCGATTTTTCGTCGGGCATCCCAACCAAGTTTTCAGCACTGGCCAGGAGTTTGGAGGATTTTTATTTACCTTTTTTTGTTTTTTCACCCTGTAGAGAGGGGATTTCACATACACGAGCGGCTCGATGCAAACGATGTGTTATTTTGGGTTCTGCCTTTGACATGTGTAATTTCTTCCTTTTTTTATTTTTACTTTACTCTTTCATCTTGACCCTGTATCAAGGGGATTTGGGTGGCGGACTTTGATTCAAAGAATGAGCGGAAGATGGGATGATTCTTATGAGGGGGGCCCTTGAATTTGGGGTCGCATTACAAATTACATATAGGGACATTTTGTTTTTGTTCCGAAAAGACGATAGTAGTAAATACTAGTTTCAAAGACCTAATTGTGTTGCTCGTTTTCTTCTGATGGTAGAATTTCTGGGAACCAGCCGTATTGGGAGAAGTCTACTGAGTGTTCGCCCATTGCGTTTGTTTGGACCTCTACGCCTTCTGCTTCGAGGGCATCAGCCTGTGAGCGAGATCCACCTGGTTGAGATCTACAAAGTAAGTTACAGTGCTTAGTGAGGAAGAGGTGCTTACCTTGGTGAAATTTGGCCTTTGGAGTTGATGACTCTTTGCCATGGGACATTTTCATGGTTGAAGTGTTGGGATAGATCGGAGGGGAGATGTTTTAGACAAACGCCGACTTGACGAGGTCTTTGAGCTGTAAGATTTAATGTTAGTGTTTGATGTT
This sequence comes from Fusarium algeriense, assembly GCA_002982035.1. NCBI lineage: Eukaryota > Fungi > Ascomycota > Sordariomycetes > Hypocreales > Nectriaceae > Fusarium > Fusarium algeriense. Next base: position 58,941 of record PVPY01000398.1, on the reverse strand, counting down.
TGATGCTTGATGTTTGAGGTTTTGGTTGTTTGGGATTGTGTTTACGGGTTCCGATGAGCATGGCGATGTGGCCATATGTTGTGACTTTGCCGTGGGGAATCTCTTGGACGGCTGAGTACACGGCGTGGAAGAAGGCTTCTGCTTCGTCTGAACGTGGCATTATGACGGTTTAAGACACATGAGTAGCTGATATTAATACTAAAAGTGACAAACGAGTGTTAATTGGACTGACTGAAGCTGTCGTGGTTCAGTGAATGAAGTGCCGATTAACGGTACTGAAGGGCGTGATGTAAATAGCGGGGTATGCCACTATCCATCAAATTCACATCAAGGTACAGTAAGATTTTGTCCAAGATTATTCTATTGTTCATTCATCATGGTATGCACAGTCTATATCTATAATCTATAATCCCACCCATTAATCAATCAATGTTCTTCTGATTCACCAAAACATATCGGTATCGCGCCTTTCCATTCTCCATATCAACAACAGCCTGGTTCGCATCCTCCATAGGCCTCTTCTCAACCCAAGGCTTTACATTCTTCTCAACAGCAAGTTGCAGCATCTCCTCAATATCCTTTGGCGAGCCAATCAAACTTCCACTAAGCTTGAACTGACCCATGATGAGGTTGAAGGCATTGATGGGAGGAAGTTCGCCAGAGTCAGGAGCACCGACTTGGACAAAGTCGGCGCCATGGCGGAGAAGCTTAAAGTAATCGCTATAAGGCATCTTGCTGCTTGAAACAGTGCAGATCATGAGATCTATGGTCTTGGCGTTCTTGGTGGCCCAGTCCTCGTCGTCGTCCGTGGCGATGTAAGCATCTGCGCCGAGAGCGAGGACTTCTTCTTTCTTGGAGGCCTTGCGGGAGATACCGATGACTTTATCAGCGCCAAGAGCTTTGGCGAAGAGAACACCAAAGTGGCCCAGACCGCCAACACCGACGATACCGACAGTCTTTCCAGGACCACAGCCATTGTTGCGAAGGGGTGCATAGACGGTGACACCGCCGCAGAGCATGGGGGCGGCATACTCCGAGGGGAGACTCTCTGGGATCTTTACGACGAAGCGAGAGTCTGTTCGGTTGTAGTCTGCGTATCCACCGTAGGACTTTCCAATGCCGTTGGGGTAGATGGAGCCGTAGGTGCTGACCATCTCGGGACAGTAGTTGAGACGACCGGCGGAGCACTCGGAGCAGTCGTCGCGGAGACAGCTGCGGGCCTGGGCGCCTACACCGACTCTGTCGCCGACTTTGATTTTCTTTACGTTGTTGCCGACGCGGACTGCTTTGCCGACGATTTCGTGACCGACACAGCAGGCTGCCAATTTGTCAGTGTCTGTTTCACACGCATGGGTTGAGTTGTTGTGAGGCGTGAGAGGACTTACGGAATGGTGTCTCTCCCCAGCCGGAGCGAAGAATATGAAGATCAGAACCGCAGATACCGCAGTGTGTGATCTTGATATCGACGTCGTTCTCTTCCCACTTCTTGGGCTCAAATGTATCCCACTCCATCTTTCCGTTGACAGAGTCAGGATCACGGCCAAGCCAGCCCTTGAATTCGTAATCGGTAGACATTTTTTGATGAATTATTTGATAATTTGAGAGATGGACAGGATTGTATTGATCGAGACAGCTATCTAAGTGAGTGCTTGGCTATATATATCGGTAACAAACATTCAAGATTCTACAACCATCCGGGAAAAAAAAAAAACCTTCGGACTCCACAACGTCATCGAAAACCCGAGAATTTATCAGCATCTCAGAACGATGTAGTGCTATGCTCTGGATATAAACGGAGTTAATGATCCATGAACTTCGTGAAGCTTGAAAGAAAGAGGAAGCCATCGCCGTAGTCCACTAATCAAGTCCGGAAACGCATTGACGGGATGGTAAAAAAGGCCCGGTAAAACTGTGACGTCTCCAGATCGAGGCGGGTCGCCACGAGGTAGATACATCGGCAGTTACAGAGTAAATGGGGACTTAAGATGTTGACTAACTTCATGGAGAATGCCACTATTCCATGGAAACATGTCATTGATCTTGGAGTCCCACGGTGAATCTTTTGATCCGAGTGCCAAGAAGTGTTTTGGTTGGAATAAAGGTCTGACATCAGTGTCACGTTTATTTTACAGGGTTTATTCTATCGGATCCTTGATGTCAGCAGGTTGCATTAGCGCCATCTATCTCCGTAACAAGTCAGAATAGACACGATTAAACCACGAGACAATTCAATAGAAGAAATAAGCATCAATTGTAAGCAGCAAACACACAAGGTCAACGTTGGCTTTATCTCCGTCGCTGACTGAGAATTTTTCTTCTTTCTTTTCTCTCCCGGAGATTACAATTCCTCGTCAGCCAAGTACATAAGACCATAAGGACCCATCTCTCGCGCTCTTCACGTAAGAATCCCGATGGCAGAACCACAGAAGCTTACTCAACCTTCGAAACGTCTCGGCCAAGTGCCCCAGTTAACGGAGCTGAAAGACCCGGAAGATGATTGGACGGGGATTACTGAGGCGAGGGATAGACGGAGACGACAGAATCGTCTGAATCAGAGAGCTTATCGTCAGTCCCCTACTCTAAACTTTCCTTGTTATATGGTGCATTGCTGGGAAACTGACTTTGAACTTACAAGGGAAACGGAAAGCCCGGAATGAAGAATTCGCAAATGCTACACCTGAAGAAATCCACACAAATGGAATCCTCATATTCACTTCTGCAAGAGAACGTGCTGTTGCATATGCATTCATGCAATTGGTTCACATGCAGCATAGTCTAAAGAACCACCGTCCAGCTCTTCTCCCCTCTCTAATCCGTCTCAACGCCGTCAATGCTGTGTCGAATAACGCAATTCACATCGGTATCCCACTCCAAGGATTATGCTGCGACGACTTAATATCGCCCTGGAACGCGTTAGGCCCCTCCGGCACCCTAGTAAAATCCTCATGCCCCGAATCTTTACGACCAACAAAGTTACAACTAGAGATTGAGCATCATCCTTGGGTTGATTTACTACCGATTCCGCAGTTGAGAGATAATATGCTAAAGGGGTATACGAGCGGTGTTTTTGACGAGGATGAGTTGTGTATTGACATCTTGGGGCTGATGAGTGGTCAGGGTTTGGATGATGCGTATTTGATTGTTTGGGGAGACTCGGCTGATGCGAGGAGTTGGGAGGTTAGTGTGGGATTTTTGAAGAAATGGGGGTGGTTGTTGAAGGGATGTCCTGAGTTGGTTGAGTCGACGAATCGATGGCGACAACAAAGAGGAGAAGCGAAACTAAATATTCAGGTCTAATAACGAAACAAAGCGAAACGAAATCAATTACGAAAATACCATCGACGGAAAAGAATATCTTGAGAGCATACAAAAGAATGTGACGAAAGACAAGGTGCAGAGACAATAAACAGACAGACAGGAAAGACAAGTAACAGCATCATCAACGCCTCAACTGCCAATCCAACAAAACAACAACAGACAACGGTGCTTCATCTAGGACTCATCACTTTGCATCGAGAAAAGGATCATGAGATGGCCTTCCACTGCAGTAATCGAGGATTCCCCACATGCCATGACAAGTCAAATACCCATCGACCGCACCGACAGCAACATCTATCACACCCGTTAGCAACAAAACACCAAAAGCGAAAGAGAGGACACATACTCAAGTCAATACTCGTTCGATGAACCCGGTTCCCAAAGTCATTCTTGCCCTTCTTTAAACCACTCCAACAGCCGCAGTTGAAGTTACTTCCGCTCAACTTACACGCCGTACAAGACCCGTGAAAGTTCCCACTACACAAAATCAGCATCAATCATCACCATACAACAAACTTCCAATACGTGGAATACTTACTTTGCACCTCGATAAAGCTCTCCCTCCGAGTTAAGCAAACATTTACTCAAAGCAAGCCAAGTACAGAGATATTTCCCGTTCTTATCAGGACACTTTGCTACAAGCCATGGAGAAGACTTGTAGCCGGTGAAACTGTTCTTTCCGGGTTTGTCGTCTGCTTTGGCAAGGTAGAAGCGTACGTCTTTGCATTTGTCGTAGAAACCGCCTGTTTTGAAGCGTGGTGCGATTCGAGAGGGATGTTCGTAGGAGATTTGGGTGATGTTGAAGGGGGGAGGTTGAGGGGCGTAGGTTGCGATTGCGCTGAGGGTGAAAGTTAAGAGGAAGAGTGGTGAAAACATTTTGATAGTAATTTTTGTAATGATGATGATTCAATTTGTGATTCTTGATCTTTGATCCTTAGTATTGAGATTAGTAGTGATGGTGGCCCTATATATCCATGTTCAATCGCTATGAGGATCTGGATGCACGAGATCTATGATCAAGTCAATAAGTCTTTGCAATATGAAGCACACACTCGTGTTATTTCTTTGAATGCGATGGGAGAGGCCTGGCCAAGGCCCTATTGCTGTGGCCTCGAGTTACTATTTCTGTGGTGTTGAACAAAGAAGTGAAACACCAACATGGCCCAGAATATGACGGATTGAGACCGAGTATGTGAACATCTCGAGTCGATTTCAAGGGTGTTTCAAAGAAGTTTTAGCACCGATATAACCCTACTGAATGCCGGGTCCCGTGGTTACGTAGACTTTTGAAGTATGAAATGGCGATTGAGTCTTGAGTTGTGTGTTTTGCAAGGCTTGTACTGTTATGCCGCGACAGCGCGGTACTTTCTTCTTTAGCTAACGGCTGTCGAGGCCCAAATAATATTTTTGCAGATCGGAATTACCTCTGTGCGTGTTAATCACTTATGAGTTCAATGAATACGTTTGTGGGTATGCTATGTTCGCATGGCTGTATGTCCGTCATGACCATTTCCATCCAACACTCAATCCGGCCTGCAGAGTATCACTCCCTTAACTTCAATAATATTTTCACAACCCTTGTTCAATATCGGCTCACCAGCCGTCGGAAAGGATGTGCCTCCGTATTCAGCACAAACTCATCCAAACTGATCAAATCCGGCGGTGAAAAGATCAAGTAAAAATACTTCAACGTCTCCGAGAACCAAAAACTCTACACTCATTCATTAGCAACTCTTCCTCCCCTCCGACTACCCCCCAGGGAATCACTCACCTCCATAGAATCAGTCTTCGAAGTCTCCGTCGTCGTAACATCATCAATAGCCGCATTCGCAAGATCAGTACTCGTGAACCGTATAATCGCCTGAAACATATCCCACGCCATATCCTGCCATTTGGGATCAGCTGTAAGACGATACATGATAAAAACACTCTCGATAGCTTCAGGACGGAGAATATATCGAGGATCGCGAGCGTGACGAAATCCGGGTGGGAGTTTTTGGTTGTTTTGGGGGTTCCAGAGTGTTGAGTTCCATTCGCAAGGTTCGAGGGTTGGACAGGCGATTAGGTCAAAGATCTCGGGCATTATACCCGTTGGAAAAGCCTTGTACGCCCATCCACATCCTCTTGCAAGCCTTTCTCCGGTATTAACATGCTCTTCGATACTGAAGAGTTTTCCACCGAGTGCAAACATGCCTCCTGCAAAGCACGTAAGATGTTGACTCTCCGTACTCAACTCAATCGTCTCACCAACCCTAACATCGCCCAAAAACAGCACATCCTCCTGTTCCGGAAGCATAGGTCTATAAAGCAAATGCTTTATAATAACATCCGCCGCCGTGCGATACATGGTCTCGTAGTTCTCATCTAGCCCGCCAAGAAGAGCATGCATCTTTGGTAGATACTCATAAAGCGAATCTGCCAACGCCCCAAGAGAAAACGTATTATCATGGACTGCTTCGTTCTGAAAGTCAAGACAAATGGGCCACATTCCCGGTAAAAGCGTGGTATTCTGCACTTTTACCAAAAACTGAGTTACTCGGTCTGTTGCGTCGTAGAATTTGGTATCGTTTGTTAGTTGTGAGAGTTTCGTAAACTCCATTACCAATGAACTCGGTGATGCTGATGGGTCGTGAATACCGGCGACTTGTTTGCCCTTTAGTGCATTGTCGAAGTTGAGCCAGAATCCAGGGAGTCGATTTGGTGTGTCGAAGGCGAGATATAGCATTTCGCCCAACTCAGTGGCTTTTTGTAATAATGCTGGTTCGTGGCTTAGTTCATATGAGCTGAGAAGACCGCCGAGATGTCGAATTGTCGTTTCAAAGAGGTTCACTGCTTTTTCTTGGGTGTTGTTCCAGTTTATAGACGCAGCTGCACTCGCAGCTTCAGTGAACTCAGGTTTGAGATCCATTATCCAAAGCGTATCGAGCGCATCAACCAATGTAGCAGCCCATCCCCCAAATGGATCTTTCGCTTGCCCCGTCACCGGCATCAACTCATCCCTCATCCAAGCCTTGAGTCGATACGACTCCCAACCCCGTCGAAACTCACGCTTCACAGCATCCCTCCTCTTATCAATCTCACTGTTCCTCACAAACTTCCCCTTCTCAGCCTGAACCCTCGGCATACGCTTTGCTTGACCAACAGGTAAGAGCTTGATATCTGCCGGCGGATAAACAAGCCCAACATTCGACCAGTCAAACGAACTCTTGACAAACACCACGTCGCTTTGACTCCATAATTGACGCCATAGAAAGAATGTTGTGAGAAATGCAGCGATCAGCACAACTCGTGATGGTAAGCGTCTTGCAGCACGGCGACGAAACATGGTGTGCTGGGAACAAAGAAAACAAAAACAAAAATGTAAGCAACGCCAAATGACTTCTTTGTTTCAATGACGAATTGAGTATAGTGATGCGGCCTATAGAGTTTATCTAATCCCTGTGAGAATGTGACATCGTGTCTTACTCAATGGGGCTGATAGTTCCGTAAGCTTATTTCCGTTTGTGGAAATACTGGCTTTAAGGCTATACATAGTATAAATATTTCTTTCGCCTTTTCCGAGTTCCGAGTGTAGATGGTGAGTCGAGTACAGGTTTTTTTGAGGTGTTGAGGGATATTGTTCTTTGTGTAGATTTGGCTTGTGTAGGTGGTTGGAAAGTCGCGATGCTTGGTGTTGTTGGTTGGACTCGGGCGCGAGTCTTTGAGGTCCTCGTGGACGGCAAATAGGTCTCTTCTTGCTCCCATGAAGTTGATCAAGCGAACCTCAATTTTATTTCTTTCATTATTTCTGTAATCTCATAATTCACGATGCTTCATTTTATACTCGTCTTGTTTGGTCTACGAGCGGCATTTGCTTCGTCCTGCGATGCAGAGCCCTTGGTCGTCTCACTACAAGACATACAAGTCCTTCCAGATGTTCCCAACTCTTTCATGAGAGGAATCGCAGCGGAAATCGGAACACCACCGCAGAATCTTGTGCTTTTACCTTGGGCGTACGTTAACTCTTTGATGAGCATCTCTATCTATGACTAACAATAACAGTGATCTGAACAATACCTGGATATATGACAAGGAACCGCATTGTAAAGCCCAGGGTATTCCAAATGATGCAACATGCGATGTCAGAAGAGGTGGACTATTCAGTGAGAAAGAATCCACAAGTTTCGTCAACGCGAGCGATATCGTCAAAGCAGGCGGTGCACCAACCGAGACATTCTTCAAAGGCGGCCAATACGGCGTTCGCAACCTCGTCAAAAGTGCCAACGGCGCAATCGACATATTCAACCTCGAAGGCTCAACGGAACTCAATGATTTTCCCTTCGGAATACCAACGAGTAAATGGGACGATACCTTCACCACCCTAAGTCCCCTCGGGCTGGGGAGAAACTCAACATATCTCAACGCTTTACGCAAAGCTGGAAAGATTGGCTCGCGAGTATGGTCTATATTCTGGGGTCGTATGTGGATTAAAGAACCTCTCGATGGATCTTTGATACTAGGCGGGTACGATGAGAAGAAAGTCGCTGGTGCGAATTACACTGCTCCGCTTGTGCATGGAGATTTTGATGGGAAGGATGGGTGTTGGACTGGTATGACGGTTACTTTGACTGATATACAGATCAATTATCTTGGTGGAACGAACGTGAGCATATTTCCCAAGGGGACGACGTTGCAGTGTTGTATCGATCCGGCGAATCATTTGCTGCTGGAAGCACCGACGCCATATGTACGGAACTTTGAGTCAATAAGTGGTTTGGAGACGAATTACTCGTCAAGTGCAATTCACTGGAATGCCCTACAAGCAGGCCGCGAGAAACAGTATGTTCAAACCCCATCTTCATTGGCTACCATTGACACCTGTAGGTTCTTGGCCGACCTAACCTTTCATCTCGAATCCGGTCTCAAGATCCGCGTACCAAATAACCAATACATGGTTCCCTTCATCGACATCGCCTCCAACGGCTCACGAACCAGCGATTCCTCCAAACGCGATATTCTCATCACGGACATCAAAGGCGAACCCCCAATCCTGGGCCGATATTTCCTCACAGCAGCGTACCTCATGGTGAACCATGATGCAGGGACTTTCACCCTTTGGCAAGCGAATGCGACGCGTGAAAGAAGCCTTGTGAGAGTTTTCGATGAAGAGACGGGGAAGAAGTGTGAGAATGCTACAGGTGTTATACAGCCGTTTGCTTCTGAGAGTTCAAGGCCAGATAGAGGAATTGGTTCAAAGCCGAATTCTCCGTCTGGTGCAGTCATTGGTGGTGCAGTTGTTGGCGCCATAGCTGGAGCCGTGTTGATAGGATTGGGAGTAGCTTACTTCTTTATGAAGAAGAAACGAAGAGCCAGTGAGTGAATTCACGAGTGATTTGTCGCTGTGACGATACTGACTGGACCCTGCTAGATACATACTATCATTATCCTGCACTTGAGGAGTTACGAAGAGCCGAGGTATATGAGATGGATGGTGATCCAAGAGTCGATGACGAAAGCTATATGAAAGCTGGAATACGATAGTAACGGGCAAGGAGCGCATGATCTGAACGGAATCTTAGGTGGCGGGGTTAATGTGACGAGAGAAAACCTAGCGCAAGCAGACATAATGTTTCATGGGTCGATTCAAGTGGACTTGATACTTATTTGATGGTAAATTTACAGACTAGAAACCCGGGATGAGTGCACTAGAAAAAGGAGCAACGTGTTAAATGATTAGAGATAGTACAAGCCTCAACCATTCCTGTCCCGTTGCTAGTTCTCCAAGCCTGATGTGTAACTCCCGAGAAGATTCACGTCTAAATAGCTGACGCAGCCTCAGACAGCACACTTAGCAAACTCACTGCAGCGCTGCCAATTCCAACTACACCAAGCCCGCCTGGGCCACCCTTATCATAGGATCTTACGCTGTGCTGAAATCCACCCAATTCAGGTCTTTCTCTGTGCGGATCATATCTTAGGCTTCTGTCAGATCTACGCCGTCGCCTCCCGTTGAACTTCTCTTGTTTGCTCCCAGGCTTTTCTTGCTTCTTTCCGGCTAGCAAACGAGGAGGATACTCTTTCTCTTCGTGAGCATTGGAATCGTTGTTATGAGCTCTGCTAGCTCTCTGACCCACTGAACTACCCAAGTTGTTGTTAGCAAGCAAAGGGATGAAGGATACGCCGTCATCGATGGAGAAAACATGTTGCTGTGTGGAAACTTCTCCGTCTTGAGGGTACGGGGGAGGAGGGCGAGACGTTATCGTCGCCTCGCTCTCACGAACCAGCTTTACCACTTGATCTATGGATAGAACACCAAGGATGGCAACATAATCTGGTCTCGCCTCATAGCGTACGCCCGCTCGTTGTAAAACCTCGACACTGACAAGTTTGCGGGATATCTTCGTCCAATGAGCATCAGCAGGGATTTCTCTACCATACTGATCTGGAGCCAGAAGTCGAGATGTTTGGATAACGCCGGGCTGGTCATTGTTGCGGCTGTATATGACATGGGACGAGACTTGTTGGGTTGAGTCCTCGATTGGACGACATGTTTCTGTAGACGACCCCCGTGATAGCATTATCTGTTGTAGGGGGATTGCTTCTCTCGGAGAGAGCGTATATGGGATCCTCTGCATCGTTGCATTCATTCTGTCCAGACTGAACAGGTCTTGTGTTGAGACAATGGCCATCTGAATACTTATATCCCCAAACTTGCGCCCTGGTGTCACAGGATCCTGGGAATCTATATCCTGAGATTGGTTGAGTGATCTATTGGTATTGGAGAGGATTTCAGTCATATTATCGGTAGCGCCTTCGAGGTCGTCAATATACGCCATGAGAACATCCTGCTCGAAGTTAGCCTCGATTCACAATCTCAAACAATGCATAGAACTTACCTTATTTTTACTCAGGACATGAGAAGAAAACCCTTCCTTCTCAAGCAGTGCCTGGAAATGCCGCCATAAACCATCATTTCCTCCCGAGAAGGATCCAGCATCCCGATTGGCAAAGAGCTGAGCAGCTATTCGGTCGACCTTGTCTTTTATATCCTCGAGTGCAGACTGGCGTTTATCGTGAATTTGGGGTTTTTGCAACTGGACTGAATCAAGCAACATCTCTATGGCCATCTTTTTACCAGCTAGTGAAGCCTCTATTGGTCTCAATTCGTCGCTCACGTAGGGCTGCTTCTCTTCGAACATTTTCTTATCCTCATGGTACGTATCAAGAAGAGTGTTGATTCGTCTCATCGCGAAATCCCAATCTTCGATGAGTGAATGAAGATGACTTGAGTAGGATTGTTGCATGTGCGCAGGGATGTCTTCTTGGACAACTTCATCTCGCATTCGCCTGAGAGTGGTTTCAAGTCTGTACAGTTTAGTAGCCACATCGCCGAATTCTGGCCATACGCTCCAATGCGGCGATATGAAGTTTGAACAAATCCACGAACTGCATCAATCTGATCAAGATGGCCGCTGTCAGTCGCGGTAGGCTCTGAAGAGTCTACAGATAGAGATTCCCAATATCTCCTTCGAGCGGCGACTGCTAATTTATCACTGGTGAAGCGGTCTTGGAAAAAATCAAAGACGGCAAATTCGTCTCTCGTCATTACATATGAGTTGGGTTGGCTCTGCACCTTGGTCCAGATTCTTCCAGCGCAGATTCAAGGATCTGTCTAATGGAAGGATAAGAAGCGCCTTCACGACTCCCACGGGCGATCTCAAGGCTATGTGCGAGGACGTCTTGTCGAGGTAGTGCGTGGCTAGGTGAAGTCTCTCCATAGGCTCCTGTAGAAGGTGGCGATGAGTCAGATTGGTCTTCCGTCATATCTTCTGAGTGAATTGCCGGTGTAGCCTCGTGGTTTTTGTGTCCTCCAGCAACTGGCGATACTTCCATGTTGGCAGGCAAAGGGCTCCTCGAGATCCCCTGCAACAACTGAATTTCCTCACTATTTGGCAACCAAACGCGTGTCGCATTCATATGTTCCTTGATACTTTCGAGAGTCGATTCAATCGGCATGACTTGAGCCTCTCCAAACGCATCCACAGAAACAACATGTCCATATAATTCGGAGGTCTTCGCATCGACTACCCATGAACCGGAGTCACCAGGACTTAGCGCTAGCGCATTCATTAGTTTAGTCGACCTTATTCGTTTACCTGCACTTACAAAAGCCGTGCTCCATGGTAAGATCGTGGACTTCGACAAATGACGTCCCAGGGAATATCGCGACTGAGGACGTGCCAAGAGACAACTCTCCAATTGGCAAGACGCGCTGCGTCAGTATCAGGACATGCCTCGGTACCAATTTATGGAATGTGCTGCTTGGAACAAGTGTGGCTTCGGAAGCGGTTTCTTCCTCGAAATCGGACGAGTCAGGTTGTTGATCCGGGGCAGTTCTATTGGGCAGTGCATTTTGCTCGCTCAAATCAATAACAGCCCAGTCATAGTTCTTTGCTATCGGAGTATTGAATGTATCGTAAATGACAGTGCCGATGGTAAAGGTGGTCCGAGAAGCGATAGTGTCCATTTCTTCGTCATCCGAAAGCTCGAGATGCTGCAGTGAACCCTCAGTCGTGACTGTGGAATTGCTGTCCGAATCGCTGTCGCTTTCAGAAACAACAGAAGACGAGCATGAGAAATATAATTCTTTGTCAGAAGTCGACTGTCGGTTCAGACGAGGATTATGCAACTCCTTCAGAGAATGGGCAGCTGTCAAGCCAACTAAACGTTTGCAAGAAGTTTCAACCACAATCACACCACCAAAGGTCGCCATGACAGACACATTGCCTCTGGTTAATCTGATGGGCGTTCCACACCAGGTCTTCTTTGGGATAGAGTCCGCCAGAACTTCTATACACTCGTCATTCGTTAATCGCAAAAGTGCCTTCTCCAGCACAAAGACTTTAAAGTCAGGTAGAAGCTCCTCTTCGACATGTCCCTGCGCAAAGAACTTCTTTACTCTCTTAGCGGCTTTTCTTTCGCATTGGATAACTATATGGAGCTGGGTGCTTTTCGAATCGAGTCCCAAATATTTCAGCTTCATGGAGATATCTCCTGGATCGCGCTTTCTCTTCAGAACATAGTCCAGAAGTGGTTGACTGTACAGGACCTTGATATCAAAGAACCGTGCTTTCAAACGCTCGGAAATGGGCTCGTCGAAATACTTCAGCTCCGTTCCGGGCAAGCCCACCCCGACAGGTTCGCTGTGGGAGCTTTGGGAAGACGGCGTCGCAATACCAATTCCAGAATCAGGCCCGCCATGCTGGAGCGTCTTGGGATGTGTTTGTTGGGTGGGCTTCGATGTGATGTCTGGGGATGAACGAAAAGGAACAGAAGCTCGCCAGTTTGACAGTTTGTGCCTTAAGCCTTCCGGACATTCGACGCTGGGGCTTCCTTGGGCAGTGACCTGGGTTGAACTTCGCTCACCATTTCCCAGGGGTGGGATGTGAGTTGTCCTTACCATCTTTCAAAAGTCGTCATAACGATTGACTTTAAGTTTATTACATTCTGAACCTGGATGATTTTCTGATGGTCAACATGATATATTAAAATAAGGCTCTGGTTGATAAGATGTAGGCCATGCGTATCTGGGGGCTCAGCTTCAAAGGCGGTGGCTCAGCACCAATACTGCATTTGTAGCTCATGCATATCAGCACATCCAGCCAATCACTACAATGCAACCAATATGAAGCCGATTATCAAGCCTCTATCTGTAATCAGGCTTTGCAAAAGGCTTTCTTTTGAGACATCCTAGTAATGTCGAGGCACGCCTTCTTGAATTACTTACTCTAATTCCACCTAACACTCTGAGTATCCTCCCAATAATAATTTTCACCGATACAATGGCATCAAGGATTAGCAGCGACTTCAGCCAGGATTTATATCTTGATATAATGATGGCCTTGTGGTCATGGGATCTCTTTCAGCCATGTAATGATCAACGACCTCATGCCTGTATCCATCAGCGTTGTGTTGGCGGTCGAATTCCTCAGCTTCAGCGGTATTTCACATACTACAATGCGATTGTTTCGACTTATATGGATGGAACCTCTGTGAAATCAAGACGAATAGGGACACACGAGGACTTGTTCCAGGTTATTTCTATTCTCAAGACCAATCCGGATGCGACTCTGTCAGAGCTGTGCCGATTAGCCAGTCCAAGCACAAGCTCAGAGCCAGATAATGGAATGAGCCAAGCCGATGCAGTGGCACTGGGTGTAAAGGCACTTCTGATGATCGACCCTTCAGCCCTCCATCATTCTTCCGATAGACTTGAAAAAGGGACGTTTCGAGTACACTGGAGAGAAGATGTGCCATTCAGCAAATACATCCAGGACTCGTTTCCACTTGGTAATCATAACGTTCTTAGCTATAACAACAGCGAGCTGTTTGCGGATGCTAAGAAGGAACTCAAGGCAGTCAACCTCAAAAAGCGACTGGGTATCACTGTCAGAGCCACGTCAGATATTCGCAATCACCTACACTTCGACAGAAGAAACAACTATCTCGAAGTCTTTCACTATACTTCATTTCTTAAGGAGCAGCTGAGGGTGACCAGAGATGTCGGTGATTGCTCTAGCCCATCTTCTTCTCTCAAAAGGTAAAACTCCTCTTGCGTGTAACTGATTCTCGACACAACTAACGTATTCAAGAGGTGTGTTACCTCGTCAACTTGTTCTTGAAGTACTAGACTCACTTCAAGGAACACTCTTCCCACTCTCAGATCCAAGATCAAAGAAACTTCTCCGATCACTCATCTCAAAATGCTCGTTCGATCCCGACATTCTCAACTTTGAAGTCAGTTCAGTCAGACGGATTGGGGAAGAGAGTGTCCCATATGTCTACTTGGCCGATCGGCTCGCAGATCTTTACAACGAGCTTCAAACTCCTCGACCTCGTGGTTGGCTTCAACAGTCGATGCAGAGAAAGAGCGGCGCTAGACATGTGATGATGGCTACGTTGATAGGAGTTATCTTTGCTGTGCTTTTGGGAATGGCGTCGCTTGCTGTGAGTTCGTATCAAGCTTGGATAGCGTATCAGGCGTGGAAGTATCCAGTTCAACCGTCCTCATAGGCTTGCAGGCTTGAGAACAGAAGTGTGACAACTATTGTACCAACTTGAACATGAGAACAATGAAGAGGCTCAACAGGTCGAAGTGTACGCCGTCATTTAACAAGAATATCCCTTATCAAAAGCTTGTGTCCGCCTCGAATATAATTTTAGTTCTTCATTTGGCTGTCACATATGACCATAGCTCGTAGAGAACACGGGATCCCGTCAAGTTCTTGTCTTTTTCGTGCAAGCAGCTGTTTTCTGAGACTTGCACCTCTAGAACTGGAGAGTTGTGCCTCCATCATTGAAGTCTCACGACCAAGCCACTAGCCAATTAGGTGCCATTGCTACTGCTTTAACACAGCTTCATCTATCATGAGGTATATATTGGCGAATAAAAAATTGAAATTCGAAGTAGCTTATACAATTTGATTATAATGGTCTTCCTCGTACATTTTCTCTGACTCATTTCAGCTGCTTATGAATTGTCGAGACTCTTGGGAAAGCCTGTAGGAGATAGGCAGCAACACATGGTGGGACGCCTGTATCGCTCTGGTGGTCGGAGGCCCACTCCCTGCAGAGCCACATTCCCTCCGCTTTTATTCCCCACGGAAAACTAATACTAGCATAGACTGAAAAAAATGCACTAAGGAGTCTTGTCGAGTCATAAACGCTTCTCTTTCAACAATTTCACATACTTTTTAACTCTCTTTTTAAAGTGCTTTTTATCTTTCAATCACTCTACTTATGTGCTATCAGTCTCTAGCCGGCATTTAGCTTTAGAAGATAAATACGTTCTATTTAGAGCAGCATTCCCAAACTACTTGACTGATTAAAGGAGCTTTATAGAGATTTAGCATCTAACGAGACGGGGCTCTCACCCTCTATAGCGTCCCGTTCTAGGGAACTCGGAAGACACCTACAGGTAAAAAGTTGAAGATGGAACAAGGTAAGACTGTCTACTAGGCGTACCGACAAACACAAATCTTGACCGCGTTGTTGACTCTTTGCAGGGTCTTGGTCGAAACTGGCTTCCAGCCAGGCAACAACGATAGATTTATTGCCAGCTGAAGAACTTCTCCGCGATCTTCTGCTTGGGTGCCGGCAACAGTTGGTGACGCAAGAATGGGAGATATGGATAACTGGTGGCTGGGTGAGAGATCGACTTCTGGGCATCCCCTGTGCCGACTTGGATATCGCTCTTAGTACCATGACTGGTGTGCAATTCGGCAACCTTGTGACAGAGTTCCTCGAGCAAAATGAAGTCTCCTACCGACAGTGAGCATTAGACTTGGGGATAGAGTACAAGAAATTCAACGGCTTTCATACAACCAAGAAGAACCTCGACAAGTCGAAAAAACTCGAGACTGCCGTTGGAACAATTTTCGGCTTGGACTTGGATCTTGTCAACCTGTGCAAGGAAGTCTATGACGACAATTGCCGTACTCCGGAAATGGAGTTTGGCACCGCCGAGGAAGATGCGTTCCGGCGTGATGCAACTGCTAATGCCCTGTTCTTTGATCTGCAAAATCGAAAGGTTTCCGACTTTACTCGCAAAGGCCTAGACGATCTGTATGCTGGAATTATGCGGACGCCACTGGAGCCGATGCAGACCTTTCTCGACGATCCCTTGCGTGTGCTGCGGCTCATCCGCATAGGCAGTAAACTCGGTTTCACTCTTGATCCCGAAGCTCTGAGCTGTATGAAAGAACACGAAATTCACGTAGCACTGGACGACAAGGTTAGCCGGGAGAGAGTTGGGATTGAGGTCTTCAAAATGATGAAGAACCAGAACCCTGGGCTATCCTTTTCCTTAATTCATCAGGCTAATCTCTATGAAACCGTCTTCCTGTCGTTGCGCTCTCCTCTGCATGAGCCCCTCCGTCATCTCCTCCCCCAAGGACCTGAAGGGTCATGGCCTGCCACTTGGCTTCGGGCAATCAACGCTATCACGACCTTAGCGCAGGATTCAGCGAGGGGATTTGGAGCCTTGATCGGGTCTGAGAAACAGAAAGCCATGCTTTGGGCGATGGCCGCCTATGCTCCGTTAGCAGGGCTCGACACTAAGGACCACAGGCTTGCCGTTGACGAAGCAGTCAATGCCGTAAGGGGCACCAGGCAGCTTCATAAGCTTATAGAAGCCTCGCTTGGGAACCTGGAATCTATTCGATCCACCATAGAACTGGTGGTCAGTTCTACTCCGTCCCGTGGCACGATTGGGATGAAGATCCGAGGATGGGGAGACTCCTGGGGCCTGCAGGTTCTTTTCTCGGCCCTCGGAGAGATAGTTTACTTGAAACCACAGCCGAAATTTCCAGAACCAAGTCAGGAGGATATCAATAAAGTGTTACAGCGACATGAAGCCCTGCTCTCATTTGCCCAGAAACAGAGGCTGGATACGGTTACGTCAATAAAGTCAATCTTGGATGGAAACGCCATAAAAATCTCTTTTGGGGTCACGCAAGGAGGGAAATTCCTTGCCAGGGCGATTGAAGGCCTGCTTGAATGGCAACTTGATCATGAAGGGGCAGACGAAGCAGCGGCTGAGGCGTGGCTTCTTAGCCAGAGGGATAAACTAGGCCTTTCAATAGCTGACAGCTAGTGAATCGATCTATTTTTCCGTGGCTCCCGTCAACTCCCTCGACTTCTCGACCACTCGATTCATAGGTTGTATTTTGCCGGTCCTCTGTAAGTTGTTCCAGCTATCCTGAAGCTTTGGAATGCACAGATAGTATGGTCGGACCCTGAACAGAGGTCTAGCTATGTCCCCTCAATGGCGAGCTGGTACATCTCAGCAATGCTAACAGTGTCAGACATGATTTTGAGCCAGGGCAACCGACGGCGAACTCGCTCAGTCCATTCAGTCCAGGTTCTTTTCTGGAGCGCCCTGGTCTTCTGGTGCAAATTTTCGTTGTTTGTTTCTAGGGGCTTGCTGAGGTTCTCCGCTAGTAATACTCGGGACTTCTCAGGGTCGATAGCCCGGATCCGAGACTTACTAGGTGTCATTTCGGCGCGTATGGAAGTAAAAAGAGACACCCCAGAGCGAAGGCCGCGAAGAGGGTTGAGAAAGCGGAGAGATAGGAGGCAGTTAAGTCGCGAAGCGCTGGATTAGCAGTTGGGTCGGTGATAGCCAGCGAATTCCCGGCGTTGTATGTTATTTTTGGTGTTTACCTGTTATACGTGTTGTGGTAATTTTCCTGTTTCGAATATCTTCAAGAAGCTAGCAGGCAGGGCGTGGGAGGGAAACTGTCTCTTAGACAACTAATTATTTTAACTCGTAAAGAATTCTAATGAGAAATAAAGTGAACTAGATGCCTCTAACCAAGAATTAAGTCAACGTCCTCAAGGTCTTGTTCATCCCAAAGTTTCTTTTGCACACATCCACAACCTCGCCTATAAGCCACACCGTCCGTCCATTCTACCCAAAGGACCCCGTAGAACTCTTTCAATCGTACAGTATGGTTTAAATCGAGTTCAGGATATTTACGTATACAGATTGCCACCAACTCAAGTAACTTGTTGCGTTCAGGAAACGGGTTCAGGTATGTGCCCTTTCTACCCAGCCGTGTTCGTCCCATTTGTTCTGCGGTATTCGCCTTGGGGAAAGTGCTTAATTCCTGGTCGTTAGGCAATTGGAGCCACCCGCATAGTCTTTTCTGTCTGTCAAACAGACATAGATCCATATGCATCTGTGCTTCGAACACGTATCTGGGTTCTTGGAGAGCTCCGAACCATGCACGTTTGGTGCGGCAGGATATAAAGGGACTTTGCTCAAGCTTGTTCGCTGTGTCATATTCATCTGTACTCATTTTTGGAAGAGGCCATAGAAAACACCAGCCAGGAAATTTGATGTGCTCGTATACGCGCTTTCCTCCAGTTTCTGTCGGTATATGGCATTGTTCGAGTTGGCCTTTCATTTTCCAGATATCTTTATCGTATGAGATTTGCGAGTGCTCCTTGTAGATCGTGGGATATCGGGGTATGAGTCTCTTGCCCATTCCATCAGAAGACGCATGGTTATACCATTGGGTAATGGGAATTGTGATAACTGATTTTAGAATCAGATAGGATAACTCTCTTTCGTGATGCTCAGGTAACGCGCCCGACCATGTAAACTGGGCCTCTGTCTCCAACATCCCAATGCCATCGCCTTGCCAGCCGATCCACGACCACGATGGTAAGTGTGTGTTTGGAAGGATCGACTGGCGTCTCTTGGACGGTTGCCTTCGACGTAGACAAGGCCGTGTTTTCACGCGCAAATGGCTCTCGTTGCGATTGCACCACATCAAAGCAGCGTCAAAGAACGCCCTCGGAAGACCAAAGAGGAAGCCTAGCTCGAACGAATAATTCTCAAGATGTGTGAGAAGACCATTGACAGCGGGAAATGCATCTTCAGAATGTGTTAGTTCTCTGCTGTTATACTCATTCAGTAGCACGCCCAATTCCCTGAAGTCAGGCCAACCCTTTTTTATGTTGGGGAATTCCTGGGTGCGTAGTTGATCTTGGGACTCAGGACGATCCTCATGCAGAGTTGCACATGGGCACTGCCAATGAATTTGCTGATGCCCAAAGATAAGTCGCCTTTGGGACAAAACATACTCTTGAAATGTCCATCCTCGCTGGAAGTACTTCGAAGCCTCTGGATCCCGCACGGACAGAGCTGGCAAATGTCTTACCATAACGCTTTTGCCATCTTTCCAACGAAATATGTTGGATAGACTTCGTGGCGACGACTGAGACTTGAGACCCTTTAGCCCGGTATTTGCATCGCCATCGAGCGCAACAATCGTCAGTTTGGCAGAAGCGTAAATCCCGCCCATAAGCTGCAATTGCTCGGCCAGCTGTTCTTCATTGTCTGGTGCCAGGCATATCGCGTCAACCCATAAGTAGCGCTCGCCTATTGTACGAACCGTGTGAATTGCATCCTGAACAGTAGGTGTAAGAAATACATTGTTGGTCAATATTGAACCGGGATTCTCCATGTGTTTGAAAGTGTCCTTGTCTACTTGTAGACTTGTTGATGAGCCCCATCTATAACTCAAAGCTACAAACGGGCGGGTATCATTGCCTGGAACCAAACAGTCATGTTTCGTGTCGATAAGCCATGCAGGAGAAACGTAGTTCCCTCGAGGACTCCGGCATGTTGATGCATGTTCATTGATGCACTTTTCCTTCCATTCTTTTGCTATGCGCAGGTCAATCCACTCTGGATCTATCACACTGGAAGAGAAGTTTTCTCCACCCTTTTCTAATAAGATCTTTGAATGGAGATGGATTTGGTAAGTCTGGCATCTGATACCCAGCTCATTGCATACCCAGATCCAAGGGATACCGCCGTCTCCACGGAAGAACAAGATTGTGCAAGAGATATCCGACCCATTCAGAACACTTTTCTCATTTTTTGAACGACTCTGATGTTTATCGAGCATTGTCTTAATCCATTGGAACAATGGAGCATGTTCTGTGCAGTCTTTGTCAAAGAGTTGGCTTGCTGGGGGTTGGACTTTGACATTGTCATCGGTTAAAAGCTTCTCAAGAGCAGCGCAAGTCTCGCAGGATCTCGGAGCAGGCTGCAATGAGGGTGTAGTGCTGACGGAACCAGAGTCCGCATGAGCCATTTCAGTACATGTACTTGCTGGTCTTCAGGGCCATAAAAATAGCTGAATTGAATAACAGAGATGCAAAGCGATTGGAAGTTGTGAAAATTATCTGCAAGCCCATAATGTTGAGCCGTTGCAATTGACTCTGTCCATTTTCGATGTAGTCACGTAGTCAACTAGGAAATCAAGCACAGGTCACCCCCTGAAAAATCGATCTAGCGTATACTGATATCTCAGTCTAAGCAACATGACAGGGGTATGTCTTAACAAGATCTGATTAGTTCATGTCATCCTTAACAGTGAACACCACCTATAATATATTGACTACTTGAGAATTGTATTGGAACGGCATTCCCAATCTCGCCTGACCTGTCTTCGGATGGCTCAAAATCCAGGCCAGTTATCTCGTACATCAGATCTGGAACGAATTGAAACGAAATGGGGCGAACGAGTTACAAAAACTTGTGGCTTTTCTGGGACTCGGTGGCCTCTTACCGAAGTGTACGTTGGCTAAAAATTCCAGAATCTGTGGATGTGGGCAGTATATATATGTAGCGTTATGTCTACGGCTCCAGAGTGCGATTGCAGACAACGACTTCCTACAACACCAAGGCGTTGTCGTTTCATGGAAGGTAAGTACCAACAGACGAAATTTATACTCAAGAGGCATATTATCGTGAATGGAGTCTCTATAGGTAGCTCTAACATTGTATGAAATCTGGTCATTAAGGCAGAGGCCATAAAATACCATCGTCACTGCAGATCGGTTTGATCCAGGCCCTCCTCTCCCGCGTAGGTTGTCTTGGTGTATAACCGCTCACCAACCCACAAATATCTCTAGTTAACCATAAACTCGTTTAAAAAAGAAAGAAAAAGAAGAAGAGAAGATATAAAAAAAGGAGCTTAGCGAAATGTCTAGTTGGGTAGCTGAACTCCTGCGTTCTTTGCCAACTTCAAAATCTCCGTTGTCACGGCATTGACATCATGGCTCTTGATCGGTATACGATGTCCACCATCCCATTCAACCAGAGTCGTCGTTCCAGTTTCACAGTACGTCTTCATCAGGATTTGATGCTGTTCAAGTCCCGGATCTCGCAGCCCATGGACGTGTAATGTTGGGATGCTCAAAACATGGTCACCCACATTCGAGTCAGGGAAATCCTTGAACTCCGAGCTCAATAGTGCCGCATCGACAACTGCTGGAGGATGTTGCAGTCGATGATCCAACGTAATCAAAGGCGCTCTCCCAGCCATGAGAACACCAAACTTGAACTGCGTCAAAGCCTCATCCGCACCAAACTGCTCCGTCACTTTCTGCTGCGTCCACAATAAACTCGCCGCAATCTTAGCGCCCTGCGAAAACCCCAGAATCCCGATCCACTCTCCGGTCCCGGGGTCGGCGTTCATAGCCCGGCGGGTCTGGTTCCGAAGTAGCTCGGCGGCGGCCTCTGCTTCAATCTCCGGATGATCGGGCTGCCAGCGGAGCCAGCGCCGAAAAGGGCCGTATTCACCGTAGACGCTGACAATATCGGGATGAGGTGCTGAGATGAAGGGTGCTTGCATGAAGACGAGACGGAGAGTGGAAGCGAGACTTCTGATGAGAGCGCGGCATTGAAGTTCGAAGACTTCTGCATTGACACCGCCGCCGTGAAGGCAGAGAATGCGGGGGAGATGAAGAGTCTCTGGGTCGTTGGAAGCTGACGTTTGTGTCATTTTGCCGATTCAGTGACAAAGGTCACTATCAAGAGCTCAAGAAATCTGCAAATGTCACGGTTGCTGAAAATGAGTGTTTACAAGACGACGTTTCGCTCTTTGTGTAAGCTTAATCCGAGAATCACAGGCTTCGGGTAAGCTTTCCTAGCATTCCCCGAACGACACCCGTTTCGGGCTCCGAAAATCAGCGATGATCTCCGTATAACAAACAGCGCATCATGGAAGCGGCGAAAATCTACAAAAAGTCGAGATATGTTACCATGACCAACATTTGAACATTTCCACAATTTCACATGCCACATCTCCCCAACAATTTTATTGTTTACGGTTGAAGAGCTCGCATTGGTTGACATGGTGGCTGTGTAGAACCCTGAAATTCAGCCACGCAATCACTATCGCCAAGCCACCATGATGACATCAATCCCGTGCGGCTTGTCACAGGTTGGTTCCTGCAGATGGAACCGGTTTCGAATTGTCTCGTACTGGCGCCACTCTTGAGTCTAGAAGTGACGAGGCCTCTCGTAACAGTTACTCTAATAAATACCTACTGGTTCACCTATTAAAGACATCTCGTTTCCAGAGCTTGAGGTTGAATCCGTTCTCCCACTTCCCCAGCTCCTATACCTGATACGAAGCTACCCCGCCATTGACAACTTTAACCTAACAACTACAAAACCTACCTACCTACAGCTACCTATTTCATACTCTAATCCGATGTCTAATCCTGAGAAAGCTCCCCAGTATTCCGCTGGCGACCAGCACGGAAGCGGTCTCCTTCCTACCGCCGACCCTACCCAGAATCATCCTCAAGACTCGTCTCTTCCTCCCGCGTACGAGCAAGGATCGGCCGAGCTTCCTGGAGACGAGAAGTCCCGCGCACCTCAAAATCCCGATCAACATGTTCAGTTCGCAGGGTCTCAGAATCAACAGCAATACCCAAGTGCTGCAGAGGAGAAGCGCAACCTAGAACAGCAGTATTTCCCGCCACCTCCTCCCGGTCCTCCTCCTGCGCAAGATCAACAAGCTTCCGCTGCCCACCCAAACCCTCTCCAGGGCAACCCAGTCAGTGTGCCTCAGCAGGAGACTCATCAACCCCAGCAGCCTCAACAGGCTCAGCAAAACTACGCTATCCCGCAGTACGATCCCGCTCATCCCACTTTCGCACCCCCTCCCACGAACCAGCCAGCTCAGGAAGCTCAGCCTCAACCTAGTCCGACAGCTCCTACCCATGGTCATGGCTTCAGTCATGGTCCTGAGACAACCCAGGCCTCCACTTCTGCGCATGCTGAGACACACAAGAAGCCTGGTTGGAGCGAAAAGTTCAGCCAGCTTGGTATCAAGGCCGCCGCACCTATCAACAGCTTGGCGCACAAGTTGGGTAGCCAGAGTTTCCTCCCAGAGACTATTGACAAGGAGTGTGACAAGGCAGCTTCTATCTTGAAGTCCTTCTGCAGTAAGTTATCCATGCAATTTGACCAGAACACTTGCTCACAGTCTCTAGAAAACGGTGTTTATGCCGACCCCAGCTCTAGCCAGGTCCCTACATCTACCGACCCCAAGGCACAGGAGACCAACGACGAGATCATCGATCCTACCAAGGAGAAGCCTAAGAAGCGAGTTCTTGTTAATATCCCTCCCAAGGTCATCGCCAAGGCCCAGGGTCTCGCTATCTTCACGACACTTCGCGCTGGCTATGCTTTCTCTGGCGCCACTGGTTCAGGTATCCTGATCTCTCGTCTCCCCGACGGATCATGGGGCCCCCCTTCAGGTATCCAGGTGCATTCTGTAGGCGCAGGCTTTATGATTGGTCTTGACATCTACGACTGCGTCTGTGTCATCAACAGCCGCGAGGCACTCAACGCTTTCGCCAAGACGCGCGTTGCACTCGGTAGTGATCTTGCTGTTGTCGCTGGCCCATATGGCGCTGGCGGTGCTGTCGAAATCGGCGCTGCCATGGATGGAAAGAAGAAGGAGCAGAAGGATGAAGAGGCTCCACCCAAGCCTCCCCGACCTACCGAGGACAGCCAAGGCTTGAAGCCTGAGACAGAGGCAGACAAGAAGAAGAAGCGACGCAGCTTGAGCACCGGCGCTTTCAAGCCTGTCTTTTCCTACGTTAAGTCTCGTGGTTTCTACGCAGGTGTCCAAGTCGACGGTACTGTTGTCGTTGAGCGTAAAGATGCCAACGCTGCTTTCTACGGCGAGCGTATCTCCGTTGAGCAGATTATCCGGGGAGAAGTTCCTCGCCAGGGCGGCATGTGGCCTGCTGGTGCTCGCAACCTTCTTGAGACTCTCAAGGGAGCCGAGGTTGGATCTCTCAAGGTCAATTCCGTGTCTCCGACCGATCGCGACCCCACTTCCGCCGGGCCCTCCGATCCTTCGGCGCCGGTGGCGTCGGGAGCTAATGCAGGACAGACACAGCCTCCGGGATATGTCGATGATGGAGTTCACCGACCTGAAGTTGGTGATGTGAAGTATCGCTGAGGGATGAAAATGATGAATAATGAGATACCACAAGGGACAGAGGTAATGCTTGATCGACCCTTAGTTATGAATCGTTAGTAGTTTTAGCCAAAATCACAATTGCTTTATTTGCTAAGAATTTCAAATTGCTGCACAAATATCTTCTGAATAATGCATCTAAGTGATCAGAAGGACTTTAATAAACCCCATCTCTCTCGAATTATCATCTACATATTACTTGGTATTTATGCAAATTAAAGTCCACAATGGCCATATAAGCCTGACGATGACATGACATGACGATAAAGCATAACTCGTGAAAGGGTACTGCAAATAAGAAGCGACCAAAAAGACAGAGTCCCCAGCTTGAATTTGGATTCAGCAAATAACACACTGAATTATACCTCTTCATCGCCATTGGCAGCGTTTACTCTCCCAAGTCGTGTATGTGTAAACTATAGGGTAGTGGCTGTGCGCCACATCGTATGTCATTGCCCCTCCGACGTGGCGCTCCACAGCTCTGATGAAGTCATTGCAACTCTTAACAGCCCAGCAACCTTGGCAAAAAAAGCTAACTTTACAAAGGCTCAAGAACCCGCAAGCAAGGTTCGCAAACGAGGCCATGTCGTCGTAAGAAGGCCCAGCTATATCTTGTACCCCTGGTAGTATCAACTAACATTTAATGTGCCAGAAACATCCTTTCCATCCCTTTTCGCAAGTCGACCCAGCTTTCGCTTGCCTCCACGATACGGCAGTATATCAACACCAAATATGATCAGCACCCGGATATGTTTAAGCATGACCTCGAGGTCATTGATGCACTTCGACGCGATGCGGTGAACGTTCGGGAACCGCATCCGAGTGGCATTAAGAAGCTACAGGCGTATGCGGGACAGCTTGTTTGGGTTGGGGGCAAGTTTCCCATCGATGTGAGTGTCACGCGATGATAGCTAAGCACAAATTAACGACGATGAAAGATTGGCGCCGAGTTTTCGTGGTATCCTGCCCTTGGATACAATACCGAGCGCCCTATGGTGCGGAACAACCTCAAGTACGAGCTCATGAACGTTCTTTACAACCTCGCCTCTCTCTACTCTCAGCTTGCCATCAATACCCCACGGGGCAACACCGAAGGCCTCAAGTCCGCAGCGAACTACTTCTCCCTTGCTGCTGGCGTTCTATCACACATGCAAAAAGAGATTCTTCCCGAACTACGAATGTCCGATCCTCCCGAAGACATGGACCACGACACCCTCGAGTCCTTAATCCAACTACTCCTCGCCCAGAGCCAAGAATGCTTCTGGCAAAAAGCCGTTATGGACGGTTACAAAGATGCATCGATCGCCAAGCTCGCCGCTCGAGTTTCCGACCTGTATAATTTTGCTGGCGAAGCTGCTATGAAGAGCGAAGCCATAAGCAGTGCTTGGATTCACCACATGAGCGCGAAGCATCATCACTTTGCTGCTGCTGCGCAGTATCGAGCTGCATGCGATTGCCTTGAGAAGAGGAAATATGGAGAGGAGGTTGCGCGATTGAAGGATGCTGTTGCTTGTGCGACGGAGGGCATTAAGGAAGCTCGAAGTGGCTATCTGGGCAAAACGGTGGTTGATGATCTCAATGGATTGAAGCGCAAGGTAGAAGAGGATCTGAAGCGAGCAGAGAAGGACAACGATGTTATCTACCTGAGTATGTGTACCCAAGACCCTTGCTTTGCAGGTTACTAACATTTGCAGTCGCTGTACCACCAAAGTCGGAGCTCAAGATTCTTGATCGCGCGAACATGGCAGTAGCTCGCGTGCCACCACAAGTTGCCAACCCCTACGATTACTTTGGAGACCAGGCCGAGTTCGGACCAGCTTTGTTCTCTCGACTTGTCCCCTTCTCAGTGCACGTCGCCACATCGATTTATGAGGAGCGACGCGATCGCATGGTCAGCCAGAATATCATCCGGGAACTTGAATCTCTTACGGACAAAATTCACGATATTTTGACGTCTCTCGGACTTCCTGGATCTTTACAGGCGCTCGAGAAGCCTCTGGGTCTACCGCCTAGCTTGGTTCAACATGCCGAGGAAATCAGGCAAGCAGATGCCATTGGCAGAGTGCAAAAGGGTTTCGCGGATATTGATAAACTGCGGTCCGCAGATATGGCTATCTTTGAAGAAGGAAAAGCGGCTCTAGCCTCAGAAGAAGAGGAAGACCAGCGATTACGGATGAGATACGGAACAGACCGATGGGTGCGACCCGAGAGTCGGCAAGACCCTCAAGGCGAGAAGCTTTGGCAGCATGCTTCCGAAATCGAGAGTTACTTCCAAAGCAGTATCAGTAGCGACGCGGTTGTTAGGGAAAAGTTCGGCGCGATCCAGGATTTGCTTGCTATTCTTTCGGGACCGGATCGAGATTTAATGGATTCCGTACCGTCAAGCCGACGGGTTGACATACCCGAGACATTGAAACCTGTCATAGGAAGATTGCGCGGTGCATACAACGACGTTCTTCGTCTTGAGAGCCGTCGTCGCAAGAAGGTTGAAAGTTTGCGAGAGAATGCCCGTCGCGATGACATCAAGCCCGATATTCTCAAAGAAGCAGCTCG
The DNA here is from genome assembly GCA_002982035.1 of Fusarium algeriense. Taxonomy (NCBI): domain Eukaryota; kingdom Fungi; phylum Ascomycota; class Sordariomycetes; order Hypocreales; family Nectriaceae; genus Fusarium; species Fusarium algeriense. Next base: position 32,227 of record PVPY01000398.1, on the reverse strand, counting down.
ATTGGAGCGAGCGTACCCTAACACGGCCCTCGTCCCGGCTCACTTTGAAGAGTTCTTTGACAAACGACTTGATAAGTTGTATGAGCCCGAGGTCGAAGCGATTGAGAAAGAAGCGAAAGATCAAGAACGGTTACTGGCGGATGTTCAAAGGATCAATCGCGAGTTTGAGTCTCAGAAGAGACAGATGGGTGAACGTGGTAACCGAGAACGTGAGGTGGCTTTGCAGAAGTTGGATAATGCCTATTTTAAGTACAAGGAGATTATCAACAACCTCGAAGTTGGTAGGAAGTTTTACAATGATCTCAACAAGATTGTTGGACAGGGTTTCCGCGATGTTATTCGAGGCTGGGTTGCTCAGCGCCGCATGGAGGCGAGGGCATTGGAAGCGTATGCATGCCCTTATCCTACTGCGTACTGATATTTTACTGACCGAATCTACAGGGAAATCAACATGCCGACTTTGTCAAACCTTAACATTTCCCACCAACAACCTCCGGCCCAAAGCCCAATGCCGTCACACCATGAACCCACTCATTATGCTCAACCACAACAACCTCCCCAACCTGTGCAGAGCCCAGCTCAGGCAAATATTCAGTCCTGGGGAGAAACAGTACAGCAGCCAAGACCAGTGCAACCTCAGCAAACTCCAGTTAGTGCAATGTGGAATCCTGGGATGGGTATCAAGTTTGGTCAATCGTCTGGCGGTTCAGGTCAACCTCCTGCACCTGGGACGTGGAATCCTAACTCTGGGATCAAGTTTGGCTGAGTGGGAGAGTTGTAGAAGATATACTAATGATAGAAGGGCTGTTTTTTGTTCAAATAGCATATGGCGAATACGATTTGTTTACACCCAAGTCTCATTGATCTCAATTGTCTGTCCCGTTCCAAAACTATCGTGAAGCAAGTCGCTACATTCCCGATCTCACCAACATTGATCTTTGGCCTGCGAATTCATCGCACAGTATAAACACCATGGCTGACAGCATGATATCCTCTCTTCCCAACCCTCCCCGTCAACTCACTCTTCCACTCCTTTCCCTCACCAATCAACTCAACAACCTTCTTGAACGTGAACTCCGGCTTCCAACCCAACTCCTCCACCGCCCTACTAGAATCATAAACGCGATCAATCCTCTTCAAATGAGTCCACCCCTTGTCCTTGAAAACCTGAACACACTCCGGTGCGACAGCCTCAAATACCTCCTTAGGGTCTTTGTCCAGCATCGCAAGGGTGTGAGAGCCATTGGGAAAGGGAGGCGGTGCGCTGATGATGTACTTTCTAAACTTGATCTCTCGTGCCTTTGACATGGCGCAGATTGCGGCGCGTACTATATCTTCGATGTCGCAGCGTCGATAAGCTAGTTCAAGGACTTTCAGGTTATCGTCTGACACAGCTGCTCTACGATCTTCATCGTCATCCTGCTCTGGGAAGAAACGGCTTGTGCGGAGTATAACGACAGGCATGCCGGTTTGTTTCTGAACAAGGAAGCATAAATCCTCGGCTGCGACCTTTGTAGCGCCGTAGATGTTTTTCGGGATAGGAACGACAGTCTCATCGATCCAAGCAGCAGGTTGCCCAGGCTTAGGACTCAACGCCGCACCGAATGTGCTAGTCGTACTGAAGAAGACGAAGCTCTCGATCTGATCACCAAGTTTAGCTGCTTCTTCGAGAAGAACGAGAGTTCCTGTGATATTTGTGTCGATAAAGTCTTGCTTGGAGTGACTTTCAACATGGGGTTTATGCAACGTCGCAGCATGAAGAACATGACGAATTGGATGTTCTTTCAGAAGAGACGTTACAAACGCCCGGTCGGAGATTGATCCAACGTGTGTTGTGTCGTCAGAAGGCAAGATGTCGATCCCAAGAGGTGTGAAGCCGAGGTTGGGAAGGGAGAGCATGAGGGCTGTGCCGAGATGGCCGGATGAGCCTGTTACGAGGACGTTGTAAGCCATGATGCTTGTTTTGATGTTTGGGTGAAGATTGCTGTGTGAAGCGAGGAAAAGGAGGTTTGGAGGATGTGATGGGTGAAGGTGAGGGTTTTGTAGATTAGGTGGGGTTAAGACGGTGAGTGAGTCAGGCACTAAGACGAGAAGAGTGATTCACGGATGAGGACGGAAAAAAGAGGATTGGTGGTGGGAAGGGATGTTGTGAGAGGGGATACAATTATTGTGACATGTTGTTGTGAGATTAGGCGGGTTGAGTTTCACGATGTGGTGTAAGGCCGAATTGAGGTGTTTACAGATTACATTGTTTCGAGGAATGGCTCCTTGTAGCGAACCCGTAACTTCTTACAATGGAAGTTGGGAGAAAAGGGTCTTTGAATGCGCCTCTGGAATTGTTGGTGATAGCTTCAAATGTATTCGGTCAGCATTCAGTGACTTCTGATGGTGAGCTTAGGTCTTTAACCACTGTATTACATGCCGCGCGCCTATGCACAACAAAGACCCCGAGATGATACAATGTGTCACTGCTCAGTCTCGGCTAGAGAATACTATTTTGTTCTGCCAAGACTATTGTTGAACTTGACGCGTGTTGACAGAGTGTGAGATTGGTGAGTCTGATGCGTCAATGAGGAGAGGTCAAGGGCACAGCCAGGTGTACTATCACCTTGAAGCGCCGAACTCAAAAAAGGGCCCACTGACTGGCATTGTTAATGTATCTGTGTTCCAATTGACTCTATATTTATCCTTCATTCTTGTGTTCACAATGCCCTCATTCTCAGCCCATACCCGTACAACAACACCATCACTGCCGTAACTTAACCTTGACCACCAAGCCCCATCCTGTCTTCCCTTCCCAAATGCCCATCTCATTCTCCCTCCTAAACGTAACCTCCTCAGCCTTGGCCGTCATAGTAACCGGCTCCTCCTCCTGTACCTTTGGTACTGGCGCTGGTGGAGTCGATGGTTCGCTCTTCTTGAACAGACCCCATCTTGAGGCTTTCTTTGCTTGTTCGACGTGCGCTTTGACTGTTTGACGATCAACCCTTTCTGGGGATATGTACTTTGCTAGACGGACTGCCATGTCGTGGTCTGACCACCAGAGAACGTCGTCTGAGGGTGATTCTTGGGTGTCGTCTTCCCATCTTCCCCAGTCGTCAAAGGCTTTGTCTTTTGGGGGTTCAGTTTGCTTTTGGGGTTTCTTTTGGTCTCCAACGAGTTTGCGGTCCTCTCGTACACGCACAACGGTACGGGACTGGTCTTCATCGCTGAAGAACCAGCCCTCACCAACAGCTTCTTCTGGAACCATGGTCATTTCGACGACCCGTGGAGGAGGGTCCATGGCTGCTATTGACGAGAGCATGTCCTCGATGTGAGGTACGAGAAAAGTGAGTATTTCGCTGTCCCGTTCATCGCGCGCTGAGTTTCGAACTGCTTGAACAGATTGTATGCGTAACGGGAGGTTGTTCAGATGTGAGGAGAAGATGGTTGTGACTGATTGTCGTGGCTCCGATATAGGTGTTGCTGATGGACCTGATTCAGTGTACGGGGGAGGGAGATCCCCATCATCAAAATCTTGCTTCGACATGATGTTGTAATGTGAAAGAGCCAAGTCTGGAAATTCGGCAAGATGTTCGGTGCCAATGTCACAAGACCTCAGGTGAGTTTAGGATAAACTTGGGAGGCTCTTTGTTATTGGACACCTGATGTAAAATCTAAAGTTTTCTTGTTCCTCAAGAGTGACGTCGGTTCTGGTTGTTCTATACTCACTGGGGCGTTTGGCATTTGTTAAGTTAATCACCTTCCGTAGGTCGCTTATTAGGCGAGAGTCAGCCCACGATCAATAGCTCTCCTCTGCGGTTGGTTACTAACAACCCAGCCTTGTATCGCCCCGTCGGAAAAGAGTAGTACCAACTAATCAAACTAGCAATCGCCGAAACGACAAAAGAGGAGGGGAGTTTCACAGCCTTGGACTGCACTTTGTCTCTGTTTGATGAACGCTCGTGATGTTAATTGGCTAGCCATAGTGGCGCAGCAGTTTTATGGCGTTCAGTCATGCAGTTTGAGGCCTGGCGCAGTTGGACATTCCAAGAGTCATCGAATCATATTTACTGCACGTGAATGTGCATTGCAGTCGGGCGTTTAGCCAAGATGCTTAATTCGGTTACCGGCAGGAAGTGCGACGGTGGTATCATGAGATTTGTTGGAAAATGAGTTCCGCGGTTTAAAGTGAGGGTATTAATTAAGATGATCCTTTTACTGGGCTGTGTTGATAGTGTTCTGCGGCTGAAAGTTAGTGAGCAGTAGAGAAACATGGGATGCAGAATATTGGATTGAGGTCCAAGAAAGTATTCAATTGCTAATAAACGCAGTATAATTGCAAAATCTTAAGAATGAAGCTATAGTCTAGCTTACACGAGAGTATGAAGTTGGAGTAGAAGCTTCGGTGATGGTTTAGAGGCCACCCCACTGTAGATCACAGCCCTACATCACCCCAGAACGACCAACCAACACCGAACAAGTCTCAACACAATAAACTCCCTCACTAAGCCCGGGCATTTCTCGCAACGCCCTCGGTGGCAATCACCATCACAAGACAGTGAATCAGTCTCCTTTAGCAGCTCAATCTAATCACGGGACCTGATTCTAGCAACCTGCATACCCCTTGTGGACATGGAAACCTTCCAGAAAACGATCCCAAAGGTCTAAATTGACAGGGGTGACTCAATACTCCGCCACCACCACAACGAGAAGCTCGAGCATGTTGTACCTAGCTCAGGCTGCGAGGCACATTCAGGATGGAGGAGAACCTTGTAAGGTTTGAGACATGCATTTTGTGTACCTGAATTCATATCGTGTCATGAGACGCATATAAGAGAGTGGTTGTCCTCTTTGTGAGACACTTTTTTTGATCATACTATAAAAGTTCAGTTCTCTAGTAACATTGGTTCTGGAGTTACACAACACTCGTTGCAAACATATATAAATACCTGGTCACATCATATTTCCAGTTAAATCCCTTCCAACTACAACACTCAACCACTATCCTACTTCTTGAATATCCAATCACTTCAACACTTTAACTCAATCAAGATGTCTTACAGAATCTCTGCCCCCGATGAGTACCTTGCCATTACTGGCATGGGAATCAAGACCGTCAAGATCACGAAAGCTACATGGGTCTGGCCTCTTCAACGATGCACTCGCTTCAGGTAAGTCCCTAGACTCTTGATATCCACTAGTCTAGCACTGACTCGTCGATAGTATTCGACCACACGACTATGCCATGGACCTTCAGGCCATGACAAAGGAGAAGTTGCAATTCTCCCTACCAGTTGTCTTCACAGTGGGTCCCGATGTCAACCAGCGCGGTGCCAACCGCTCCGATGCCGATGGTGAAGAGGATGGTCTTGAACGCGAGGACCGAGGGGACGCTCTGATGAAGTATGCCATGCTTCTGGCGAACTCCGAGGATAAGGAGAATGTCAACCAGAGCCAGCATGTTGCCAATATCGTCAAGGGTATTATCGAGGGTGAAACTCGAGTCCTCGTCTCCAGCATGACCATGGAGGAGATCTTCACTGAGCGAGAGGTCTTCAAGAAGAGAATCTTCAGAAACATCCAGAACGAGCTGTCGCAGTTCGGTCTGCTCATCTTCAACGCCAATGTATGTAACTTTGATCCTCCTTTCTCATGATATATCTAACAATTTACAGGTCAAAGAGTTGAAGGATGCTCCCAACTCAGTCTACTTCGCCTCACTCTCCCGCAAAGCCCACGAAGGCGCAACCAACCAAGCCAGAATCGACGTCGCAGAGGCCCAACTCCGCGGTAACGTCGGCGAAGCCAAACGTAAGGGTGAACAAGAGCGCGAAATCGCAAAGATCAACGCCGAGACCGCCGTCCAAAAGACAGAGCGCGACATCGAACGCGCCCAAGCAGAAGCCCACCTCGACACCAAGCGCACAGGCCTCACCCGCGATGTCGACATCGCCCGCGTCACAGCCCAGCGCGTCCTCGAGTCCAAGGATGAAGATCTCAAGAAAGAAGTTGAGATCAAGCGTGCGGCTGCTGAGATGGAACGTCTTCGTGCGACGGATGTCGTGAAGGCTACGATTGCTAGGGAGAGTAAGCAGCAGGCTGCTGATGCTGCTGCATATGAAGTTGAAGCCGACGCTCGTGCTCGACAGGAGGCTAGTCAGCGAAAGGCTGATGCTGCGGCGTATCAGACCAAGATTGCTGCTGATGCTGATGCAGCTGCTACTTATGCCAAGGTCACGAAGAACACAGACGCTGCAGCTTATCAGACCCGTAACGACGCTGAGGCTTATAACTATGCTGCTCAACAGCGCGCCGAAGCTGAACTGGTTGCTAAGCTTCGCGAGGCAGAGGGTATCACCGCCATGGCCGAAGCCTACGGCAAGCTATCTCAAGCCTTTGGCGGTCCTGCTGGTTTATTGCAGTACATGATGATCGAGAAGGGCACATACGTCGAACTCGCCAAGGCCAACGCCACAGCCATTCGCGGTCTCGAGCCCAAGATCAGTGTATGGAACACTGGAAGTCAGGGCGGTCAAGGTGGCGATGCTACTGAGACGATGCGCAATGTCTACCAGATGTTGCCTCCGCTTATGAGCACTATTAACGAGCAGACTGGTATTACACTGCCAGAGTGGCAGTTTGGAAAGTTAAATGCTGGAGTTAACGCTGTTGGCCAGGAGGGTAAGACTAATGGTCAAAAGAGCCACTAAAGTGGTGGTTGAGGATTGTACAGTATGATGGACCATGGACAATCTTTGCTCTTGGTGTTCTTGAGATATCCCGGCTTTGCCACAATTATCTTTTCCTTTGTTTTAACTTATAGACTTGCTAGTTTGATACCAATTTGATAGCTTAATAAATTGAACACTTCAATGAACACATTCTGGACATGTGCACAGAGAGATTGGCTACCGGTGCAAAGCATCACCGCTGGAGTGTCTTTGCCATTGGCATGTTTGACCCGCGTGGGATACAGAACGGTGTCGAGAAGATGCAATTGGGAGAGGAAATTCAGGATGATTTGCGACCAAGACGGAGGGGCAGGCCATGAGAAGAGTCACGACAGCAAAGATCGAGTGTCGATACATGAGAACAGTACTTGAACAGGCACATGGGATAGAACATAGACTCTGGAGTAGAAAATGAAAGAAGACTGTGTGTGGACAGACAAACGGTCCAGTGAAAATCGTACACAACACATAGAGGGCACCTTTCGTTTGTGCCTTTGCTTCTGTTCTTGGCTAAAAACAGTTCATCTCGCCGGACATCCTATCCACACGGAAGCCCTGCTTCCACAGCCCTCTTCAGGCATTACATTAACCCCATCGTTTCCTTCCCGAATGCCATGCCCATGATGGACTCGAGCTTTAACACCAATGACCCTGATCCTTTCCCGTGTTCCACAGGTTGAGCTGGCTGCAGAGCCTCATCTGGACTGTCCCAACATGTTCCTGAATTATTTCAAGACTCGACCCGTCAAAGAATCTGGGAAAAGAGTGATCAAAGGATTTGCACTTGATAAATGGCCAGAGCCAGCACTAACAGCGCCAAGCCAACGAACAACAATACAGTTGACGAGCCCGCCCAGTGACCGTGGACAGTAGCATACGTTGGGGTTCATACCGAAGATGTGAATAGTTAAGGAATCTTGAAAGAACCAAGTTGAGAGGGGCGGTAACATTGGTAGGAGTAATACTAAGAACGGGCCTGAAACGCTCCCTTTTCCCTGCCATCTCATTCTGCTTCGATTCCGGCAATGATTGTAAAGGACTGCATTCCAAGACTGTCTGAAGAGCTCAGATCTGGTACTCATCCATTTATCGTGCCAGGAAGAAGGAGGAGAGCATTGAGCTTCGGGTGCTTTGAAATTGGTTCTTTTGACACATCTCGTCGTTGCCCCCTTTTCCGAACAGCGTTCATGGTCGTCTCGCTTTGCGGCCGAATCAGTTCCTGATCGAGGCAGTCGAAGTCTTTGAGGAATATATCTAGCGCAAAGCCTGATAATCGCCCTTTTATTCGTGCTTTTGCCATTGCCGGATGATTTGACTTGGTCGGCTGTGAGTGCATCGAATTCGCTTGCCAGCGTATCTTCATCGACATCAGCGTCGGCTTTTGCAAGTCTTTCCGGGTCGGAGATGTTGTAAATGGGACGTAGCTACTCCACCTGCAACATTTTTCGTGAAAAATGAGGACGTGTCATGCTTGAAGCTCTCATACGTATCGTGTTGCGTAGTCGCCATTGTGCTTATCGGGGGAAGGGAGCGGAGAGGAGCATGGTTCGAGGTTCAGAGCTCAATATCGGACATCAGGCCTGATATTCGAGAAAGATTAGCCGTGCAAGTTCAAGATTGTGATAAACTTACGAGCCTTGGGCCCCTTGACGCGCTTTCACTTATGGGCGAAGATAAGTTTGACATAGGCCAGGAATGTCCCAAGGGTAATGTAAGCAATACCACATTAAGTCTCAGTTTCGACTACAACGAACGCCGCTCAGGCGCCCGTGAATGTCCATGAAGACGAAAGCGAAGATCCCAGCGGAAACTTCACCAGCCACTTGGTTTTACAGTGCTCTGCTCGCCTATCCCTAACTGAACAGTGAGGACATCGCTCTCAAGAGCTGCATCCAGACTCCGATCGACGGATGATATAAAGAGGGTCCCTTTTTTTTCGGTAGCTCAGAGTCGTGGAGTAGTGCTTGCCGCGAAGTCAGTCGTATAATGCAGCTGCTGTCGAGTCAATCGCGATATCGACAGAGCTGACTCCTGATGCCCAACGCTACTTTCGATCGGGAGCTCCCGATCATCTGCAGCGTTTTGGTTCGTTGAGAATGTATATCAGTGGCTGATGCGATCCAGATCCGCCAAGGTCAGGCTCATACTGGTTGTTGAGCACCGCAGTGAGTGAAAGCACCTCAACAGCTTTGACTCAGGGGACTGTGGCGATTGCGCTGCTCGGGCCCTTCTTTAGGTCGGGAAAACAGTATCAACCAGTCAGTGGACATGATGAAACCGGTACGGATGTGAATACTGGGGGAGAAGATCCTTTGAACGATTGCAGCACCCCAAAACTGTCAATGATGGGAAGCGCTGAGAAAGACGTTACCTATTGACAACGACGGTGGTACCGAGTCCTGGCCTGAAACGATTCAAGTATAGTGGTAGCTTCAAGGTTGTCAAGAGCGGTTTCTTTTGGGGAGGTTCTGTGTGGAGGGGCCCATACTGGTGTCTGGCTCGTCATGTTGTTGCGGAGTCGTTTCTGACATGAGGCGCGAGAAGTAGGATCTGGTAGTGGAGTGACTTGGGTCAATACACTGATGCTGTTAGTCGAGTGATGCTATGTGCGGAGGTGCAACGAGACTGTGCCCTATGATTGATCCAGAGGTGGTCACTCATCTGCTTTTGAAGGCTTGGATTGCCGGGAGGCAGATGCGAAAGGCGGCACCCAAGTCAAGTACTCTGAGCATCTGCTGTGTGTGAGCTGAACGGATATGCTGGATGCCGCTGCTTACTCTTGTTGTGTTCGACCATGACCTTCGTTGCTGATAGCTTTTGTCGTAGATCATCCACTAGCCGCGTTGGTTGTGAGGCGATGACTGGAGTAATCCTCACACAACAGACATCCATCCGGCTGGCATATCGCTTGGCAGGCTCGATGCCTTTGTCACAGAATCCGCCTTCTGGTATGTTGAACGTCCAATTGGCCATGGATTGCTGGCCACGAAGGCAGATCTCGTGTCCGTATCATTTCAGGTACCCCCTTGCCGCCTCAACGCCAAAATATTGGGACGAAGAAGGGACCCTGGGACAGGGGGATGAATTGGCTGTAGGATTACAAGAGCCAGCGTCTTGAAGAGTGTCCAAATTTCTTTGCGAGGCTTGTTTATGGAGGTGGGGTGTTGGTAGTAGAGTCTGGGACGGTCTGTCGAAGGAGGCGATGACGGAGATTGATCTGCACAAGCTGTGAGTAAGAAGGGTTCAAAAAAAGTTTATCGAGACGTACTCAATTGATTGTGGATACATTGAAGTCATTGCTGGCATACCGAGCCCTGCTGCCCCATACTTTTCTGGCGTAGTGACAAGTAATTACGCTTTCTCCATTGGTAAAGATTCCTGAAGCACCGTCAAGCTCTACGCAATTGATCAACTCACTCTGCACCTCAAACTGACCGGAATGAGAGACAAGAACTATACGGGAATTGTATGCCCGTATCTGTAGTCGCTGCCTTGATCGTGGTGTACTTGCGGAGCATGAGAGTGCGATATGGCGGCACACTGGAGACTTGCTGAAAATGCCGACATCTTGCTGCTTAACAGGGAGAGCGACCGCCGCTTGGCTTTAGAGGCTTACATTGAGGTTTTGAGAGCAGCGAAGCATGATAGACGACCTCTCATGTCGTCTTACAAGGACCCTCATGTTGTCTATCCTCGTGTCCGGATCAACACGCTGATACCTAACTAGGTCTGAAGCGCCTGAATACACAGAGATCATATAGCTTTGAGGCTCCCGAGTCCCCTTGAGTGTCTCAAGTCACTTGCGAATGAAATTGGCGTAAGTCTCCAGAAGAGCGCTTCTGACATCGGAGCCCCTTGAATTGAGGTCGGCGCTGCTGAGGGGGTTGTCGACATGAAAGTAACTGAGGAAGACATTCCTGCGGCTTGAAATTAGTAAGAGTGAAAACCGCAATGGTAGGGTGTCTTACCAAAGCCTTCATTTCCGAGTGTTCTCTAGAGCCATAGAGGCCTAATGCCCTGTCCACCATGATGAATGCGAGCAGAATTCGCCCAGAAATGAGTCCATCGGTGCCATTATATGACGACATGTGAGGTACCACTCAATTAAGAGTCATCATGGCCATGAGAGGCCCGCCTAATGGTATCTTGAGCGGAGCGAAGCTGGTCGAGGGAGGAGAGAGATGTCGAAGGGGTAAGGGGCCGCCCCTTACCAAAAATTTGAGAACCTGTTGCACAATTGTATAATTAGGACTGGGAGGTTGGTGTTAGAGGATCGTTGTTGCAATTGCTGCTCCTGAGGGTTCGATGATTGCAGGTCTGTTACTGAGGCGGTCGCGAAGGTTCACAGAGAGTTTTGTCCTACAATTGAGATGCTGTTCCTTGTCGTTCCGCGTCTTCCGCTCTTAATTAATGTGAAGTGGGACTCGCATAGGATATGTGAAGACTGGTGATGCTGTGTGTTGGCCGAAATGGGTATCATGGGCAAAATGACTTTGATCAGGGGTGAGCGAGGGCACAGCATCACGACCCCTGGGATACTCGATTGCTACTCGATGTCGATGTTTAGCAGTAAATCAGAGGTCAGTATCTGTAATAATGACCACGGTATCTGTTTGTTAGAACTATGGAGTGTTTCTGGGGCACGTGATGGGGAGCGAACATGGACATCGTGCAAGACGTGTTCGTACCTTGCGATTCTGCTAACATATGCACAAAGGAACCAAGAATACCCATTTGCAAAGCTATTCGGGGTTCCGAAAAGGGATAGATTAGAAGTGCATGCATTGATCCCCGAGTGTCAACCAAGCAGTAAAGGATATCGACGAGAAGAATGGTAAAGTGGATACATTGCACAATGCTTACCATATCGTGATGCATATCAGAATAACTGAACAATAAAACTAAAGGGAATCGGTTGACGGTTTGGTGGTCCGTTTAGGGCACCAGCTGCCTGACGGTGACTGCACAATTGCTCGCTCAGGGGACGTACAGCGTCCTAACGACCACTGCCTCTCCTTTCCAGTGGTACAAGCAGTCTCCTTAGTGTATTCCAGTGTGATATTATTGTTGCCAGTGTCGTAGAAGCATGGATGACTAAGGAAGCGCTTCTCGGTTGCTAGGGCTATTTATTTCCCCTCCCACTTCTCTCCCACTTCTCTTCTCTCTTCTCCTCCAAAACATTTTTATCCCACCATCACAACAAACATCATTATCACCAACAACACATCTTCTACTCCATTATATTATATATTATGACATTCATCAATGTCATCCCTGCACCTGAGTTGAGGCCCAGGGTGAACCCCATGGGGACTCAGTGAGCCACGTCGTCTCTTTCCTCTCCAACAAAACATCTGACGGAGCTTCTCATTCAGCTCAGCTTGCCCTGATCTCTCCCTCCGTGCCCCCCAAACGGGGCACATCTTCCTATATGCCAGTCAGTGATTCACTTCACCTCGATGCACAAGAAGACATGCTTACCGTTCATCCAGACTTTTGCCCTGGTCCATACTATGGGCCCTAGCTCAAGTCCAAACATCTGTTTGCACTCGATTCCAACTTTTCTCTTCACTATCTCCCTACAGCTTTTGCCTCTAAGGTATGTCGTCTTTCTCTTTGTGTTGTTTCCCTTCGCAATCTGTGTGGTGGTGTGTTTAAACACCAACCAAGGTGCTTAGCACCCTGTCCACATCATGCTTTTAATGAGTTCTCCCCCTGCCCGAGCTCGGCACTCCCCATCCCCAGGGGACTTAGCCTTCGCTGCGGCAATTCACTGATGATTTGCATCACGGATTGAACTCACCTTTCTGACGGCTTCGCAGATGGCTCTCCGCACTATCCCAAGTAAAGTGGATGAGTGATGGCCGCGGCTCTCATGGTTTGAACAAAGTCGTCAATCTGGGTGTTCTTGACTGGCCTGACGCTTCAGAGCATCAGGTTCTAATCATCGTCCACCATCTTCTGCGCAACAACTACTTGTTCGCTCGTCGTGACAGTCATGTTCATGAAGTGGTATTGGACCGGGAGTTCACTGATGCTCTGGCAATCCACGGAGAGTTCTCAGAGGGTATCAAGCGTTGAAAGAATGTAAGGACAACAGCATCGGCGACATCATACACAAGTTCAAGCAGTTTACTTCTGTCTTCCTGACCTGGCCGGTCTGGCATGGGCGAACTCATCGCTGGACGCGATGTACGAACCACGGTAAGCACCACTGGGCCTCACTTCCACCGCCTCCCCTCCTAACATCTTAGCAGACCATGCTGCGAAACATCCCCAACACGGGGATGAGTGACGACCCCAATCCGGGGCGCGCAGTTTACGTCAGCTCTTGGCCAGATTCAACTCTACATAACACTTCTCAAAGCACACCTCAGGAAGCATACCAACTGTCCACACCATCACCCAAGCTCCTACCGACGACATGCCTCCTAGAAGGATACATGTGTCTTCTAACGACCCTAAGTGTCCCTTCAAATCTGAGGATCACGGTGTGGCTCCTGCTCAGGATGTGGCTTCTCACGGAGGCGTTGCTGCTTCCCAGCTGTCTGCAACCATTGACAGATCATGCCCCGTCACGTCCCCAACGCGGGGATGAGTGACGGCCCCGGTTTTGGGGTCTGAACATCGAAACGCCATCAACGTCGCCACGAACCACCACCGGAGTTGATCACCGGTCGTGATGTTCGAACTACAGTAAGTCCCTATTGTCCTGTCTTGCATCATCATCAGTTTTGACCTTTCGATAGATCATGCTGCGTAACATCCCAAACAATGACGGCCAACCTCCTTTGAGCGTATTGTTGACGTCTCCTTGTGCAGTCAGCTGCACCTGGAGACTCGATTGTGCGTTTCATCTGAGGTTGGTCGGATTTGTTTGGTTGTTGCTTTTTCGGCCACCTCGACCCCCCGTCGCAAGGCGGGTGAGTGATGGTCCCGACTCTCGGGGCCTCAACGGCTTGACTCCCGACCGGTGCTCATCGCTGGTCGGGATATCTGTACCCTCGTAAGTCCAGCCCAACTTTCTTGCATCATCATCTGTCCGACTTTTTGAGGGCACCGAGCACCGAATCGAGCCAGGTGTCGAGGGTACTCAACGCCGAGTTGAACCCCCTATCGACGTCCTTGTGGCTGCTCAGCGTTGGGTACCCTCGACACCTCGCTCGTACTCAATACTTCGATATGTCCCCTGGTGAGGCTTGCGCCCTCAGGCAGCGCCAATTGATCGGCTTTGCAAACAACTGCATATTGTTGTCACTTCGCCATTTGGCAAGTACAATTGCATGTAGTCGTCGGCAAAGTCGACCAGCCTCTGTTAAAGCGTATCGTGGATGCATCTTCCTTCGGGAAGTACGACTTTATGTACTTGCGAATCGACTTCGCAAATGATTGCAAGTGAGTACAGAACCTAGCAACTCCTCACTCAAACACTGACCAGTCTCTAGTGTCGGCTACGCATTCATCAACTTTGTGAAGGCAGAGTACATCATCGGCTTTACCATCGGTGTATGTTGTTGTCACTTCGTCTTTCGACAAGTACGATTGCATGTCATCGTCGGCAAAGTCGACCAGCCTCTGCTGAAGTGCATTGTGGATGCATCTTCCTTCGGGAAGTACGACTTCATGTACCTCAGAATTGATTTCGCCAACGACTGCAAGCACGTATAAAGCTCATCAACTCCTCACTCAAACACTGACCAGTCTCTAGTGTCGGATACGCATTCATCAACTTTGTGAAGGCAGAGTACATCATCGGCTTCACCATCGGCGCATGTTGTTGTCACTTCGTCTTTCGACAAGTACGATTGCATGTTATCGTCGGTGGAGTCGGTAAGTACTTTCACTACCTTTGGTCGTATGATGTCGTCTCTTCTCAAAGAGTACCAGCAAGCCTGCGACGATGTCAAAATCAGCCGATGGGAGAACGAAATCAAGGTCATCAAGGACGAAAAGATTGAGATATCGGGTTGCCCAACCACCGGACTGTCCAAGTACCGTGGTCTAATCGCTGCATTGAAGCCCCGCATATTGATGATTGAGGAAGCCGCTGAGACTCGGGAAACCAACATCAACTCTGCTCTCTATCCAAGTTTGGACAAGATCGTCGTCGGAGATCATCAGCAACTAGTATGTCCCCTCATCTCTCTTTGTCGTTGAAATTGGTACTGATGCTTTTAGTGTTGCTGTTGGTCACAACTTGAAGCTTCTTTTACCCCTCAACCTTTTCTATATATACCTGCAACAGCACCGCAGCATGCAGCGGAGAGCAAACATCAGCTCCGCTCTCTATCCAGAGATGAACCAAGTGGCCAACCCTATCTATCACCCGAAGCAGTTCCAACACCCTTCTACAATCGACCGCGACTTCACGGAGACCTTTCACTTGACCCTCTCAACCGCTTTCCAGGAGCTATTCAAGCCAATGAGCTCTTGGCTTCCTCTGTCGACAAGACACAGCTCCCAAGCAACCTCCCAACCCTGTCGAGGACCAAGACACCTCAACATTATATTATATATATATACAGCAGCGCCGCTGCATCGAGCAAACATAGCTCCGCTCTCTATCCCATTTGGGATCAGATCGCCTCGTCGGTGATCATCAGCAACCGGTATGTCTTTGTATCCCTTTTTAACATTGTTGGCTCTGGTACTAACGTGTTTCCCAGTGTTGCTGTTGGTCAGGACTTGAAGGTTCCTTTTCACTTTAGCCATCAATTACTCCACCATCCCTATATTATATACGCACACCGTCACCGGTGCATCTGGCACCAGAGCAAACACAGCTCTGCTCTCTATCCTATCTGGAGAGAGAGATCGCCTCGTCGGTGATCATTAGCAACTTGGTGCGTCTTTTATCTCTCTCTGACATTGAGCCCCGTACTAACTTGCGATCCAGGGTTGTTTTTGATCAGGCCGCTAAGTTTCTCATGGCTCATTTTCGGTCAGACAAGAGACCTCCTCCTTCTCCTCATACAGAGCTCGGGTGAATCCTTTCCCTCCTACTCCTCTTCCTCCACTCGCCTTACCAGTCTTTCACCATCTGTATCACAACAACCTTCTGTCGCTCTCACACTCGATCTCATCCTATCCGAGCAGTCGCCCTTGGATTTGGCAGTGAACTTCCTGGACTATTTGTTGTGGTGGACACATGGAGTTGATCAAAGTATCAAGATAGCTAGCAAGCACACAATAGACAAAGTCTCGATGGAGGCCTACTACTACAAATATGACGAGCCCTGTAAATTTCGTAATGTGACCGCCTGTAATGCTTCAACTCAGTCGTCCAGATCATCCATTGTAAGAACTCAGTATCTGTTACCGCCGTGACTCCGGTCAGCGGACATCCTCAAGAGTAAGTTATTCCTCCCCGCATTTCGAGACGAAGCACGCAACCGCCGCCAACACGACTCACGTCTCAAGCAACGAAAAGGCAAATGCCATCTTATGGTATGGTCCCACCTTACGGTCTCCTTTACTGACACTCCTTTTACAGATCATGTGCGCATCAACGAGAGGCATCGCACGCCCGATCGACATTGTTCCTCCCACTCAACTGCGACATCCGCAAGCGCACTACTCCCTTTGTCAACATCACCAGCTCGATTATTTCTGTGCAAATGAGATGCAAGCCGATGAGCATCAATGATCGATCCCGCCTGCAGTACGGTTCTCATTACCCTTCTTCTGAGTCCTCAATTGACAGCTTCAGAACAGGCCCTCACTCAATGGGTACGAAAGACACGAGCGAACCAGACGAGCCACTCCTCGGTGCCTGATCCTGCAGACTTCTGCTGCCTGTCCCTTCGTAAACTTTTGCGGGGTCCGAATTCGCCAGCCGACGGCTTTACGGATGCGCAAGATCAGTGTTGAACTGTATCGAGTTGCATATCCCGACATGGCAGTCCACAGCGGTCTCATTCCACTCACTGCTTTCAGTCTTTCCCAATCTTAGCGACATGAGACCAACTCCCCTGCGCAATCCTGTGGCCTCTCCAAGCATCACTTTACCACGACTTGTCGACAAACCAAGCTCATCCGAAGGCTGTCCCAAACCTGAACGTCACATACTCTCGCGGATGGACAACACACAATGGCTGGTGGTGCATTTTGAGAAGAAGAGATAACTAGAATACGTATCTCACAATGAAAAATACACTTGATGTTGAGGTTCTTCCCCCGTGCTTCTGCTTTCTAACGCTACAAGCGAGAAAATTCTACCGAGAAGAAAGTTTATGGTCCGCTTCGATACACTCGACAGATATTCGACATATTTCCTCATAACTAACGACTGCTTAACTGTTCCAATTGCTTGCGAGACTACGCAAAGTCCAGCTGTGCGGCCCAATCTGGGCGCCCCGGATCAAAGCATCCAAGGACGCAACAGCCGGTTCCGGACACTCTGCATCATGGATTCTGGTCTTGCTCCAATGCCACGAGCAGGCCTTTAAAATACGTTCAATATCAACAAAAATACATAAAAAGGATACGCGGTCGAATAAAAGTCTACTGAACATTAGAATGGAGGGCGCTGACAATGTTCTATTCTACTACCGAGTTCTCTTTTACATGCTACCTATGTCGTCACGAAGCCATGGCGTTAGGCGCAGTGGCTTCCCATCCAACTTTTGACGTGATGAAATTGACGATGTCGTCAATCTGATCCGGGATCTTGTACCAGTGTCCTTGGTCCTTGTAGCTCTTCCAATCGACTTGATACCCAGCATCGTGCATCACTTGCGCCGCTCCCTCTCCCAGCGCCAAGGGTACCCTTTCGTCCAGCTCACCGTGACCGAGGAAAACAGGTGTCTCCGCTGCTGTCGCTTCTTCAGTGGGGTTGTAGAGAGGATGCAAGTTGAGAAGATCCCGCTGAAAGCTCTGCACTTCAACAGCGTTGCTCTGCTCATCTACCTCAAACGGATTGTCATCCTCGTCATCGTTCTTGATCACCATCCTAAGATCAGATTGGAAGGTCATATAGCCGCTTATGCCAAAGTACCCACCGATCGGATACTCCAGCGACAACAAAACCGCAAGGGACATCGCGCAGCCTTGACTCAGCCCCCCGAGAATGAGATTCCCCGACTTCACCTCCTTGAGCTCCTTCTCGATGATCTCACGTATCTCCCCCGCAGATTCAACAAGCCCTTTGATCTGTCGTCCTTTTCGATACTCCGGATCATCAATACGAGCAATGTCAAACCACATAGTCAGCATCGATCTACCAAACGCCGTGGAGCGACGACGCTTGGAAGTAGGGAATACAAAACGAGCGCCTGGAAATAGAGTAGTAAGCGAGTGTCCTGAAGAAGTAATGCCTGTTTCAAGTAGTTCTGCGCCAAACTTCTCGCCGTTGGATCCTAGGCCGTGGAGGAGGATGAAGGTGTGCGTGTGAGCAGATTGCGGTTCGACAATGTAGAGCGGTTCACCAGCTGTGCGCTCTGATGATGAACGGCCGGACATCTTGATCGTGTTCGGGATGCTTTGAAGGAAAGAAGTGATGAGTGAGATGTGAGTTAGGGGATATTTTCTGGCAAACAAGAGGTTTGTAAGTTATAAGCGCGGCTGTTCTGGCCAATCATGTGATCCAAGGCGGCAAACAGGTAGGGGGACAGTGACTACAACATTTCCACTGAATCAACAAGTACTTCAATTGAACGACTCTAACTCCGTTTTCTTGTGGCAGTGGCTCAAAAATTGATGAGGGCACAAATCCAGTTCAAAATTGTCCGTGGACAGACACGTGAATTCACGACTCTATATCCAAGTAATGTCTGGTTGAAGATGCCCTTTAGAATTTGGCGAGGACACAAGGGGGGCAACAAATGGTCTCAAGTGTTTCAATTTGATACTTGTGAGCTGATAATTGCTAAAACCAGATGTATTTCAAGCGATATGTACCAAAATACTCTGCATTGCTTCCAATTGTGCAATGATCTCATGGCTTGCTCCTCCTCGTGAACTTACCCTAAAGACTCCCAAGATCGCCCATTACACTTCGCCAACTCAAGCGGGGTCCATCGCTATCTTCAGCCTGATCACTTTTGAGTATATATAAGTTATTGAGCTTGGGAGTTCAGTTTCAATCCAGGGATAATTCATAAGTTCATCGCTAAAATCGTAGTGGTGCATAAAGTTCTCCGATCCTGCTCATCTCACAACCTACGCTGCTGCTACATTCTCATCACACCTGCACTGCAATTTTAACCGCGTCCCGCACTCCCTCTCTCGCAATTACGTTCAATAATCCAAGCTCCAACCGCAAAGTTCGTCCCCACTGCGGGTTACCTGTTCGTCATCCAAGTTACCGCTCAAAAAGACCAAAGTCATTCGCATCAGTACCCGAAACACGAAAGTTACCTACGCCATTTGGTCAATGTTCCCTGAGTAGTAAGTCTCCCCCTTTGACCTTAAAGCTTGAGTTCGTCACAAAATTGACGCCAAACCCAACAACATCTCATCGAGTATTTTTTGTAAAGCTTTTGCTGACCGCTATCGGATTCAGCAAGTTATCCATGCCAAGGAGCCCCAAAGTCAACAAAGCAATAAGTGCTTATGCGTACGATCAGTTCAGCTACGAATCAAGTTCTTGGAAAGCGGAGAGGAGGAACGCGCGAAGCCGCGCTGGCATAACGACAACATCGCGAGGCGAATGCGGGATCTGATGAGAGGGGGAGGAAAGCCAATATGGAAGAAAGCGGCAACAAAGGAGGCATCGACAGGGATGGGAGAATTGAAGGTTGGAGTAAGGTTTCCAGACAACACGAAGTCAATTGATATGTTCGATGCACGCAGTGAAGTGCTAAGTGCTGACAAACATCCCATTGTAGCCCTGAAGTCAAAGTTGAAGATGGTCCCGCGAACACTTCTAGAGACTCGCACGCATCCCATGGAGATCGAACGTCGCAACACGAAGTACGATAATAAAAGATGATCAAGTACCAACTATCCATAGCATGGTCGACGCTGTTCATGTGCATGTGTTCTTGGGAATGATTGAACACACACCAGATGGCACAATACGACATCTTATCGATGAAGCCTTTCACTTCCAAGCGACAGGGACACAACTGAATCACTGGCAATCAAGGGAAGAGAACTTAGCTTGATGTGGTGAGCGACCTCATTGAGATGACTGACTTGACCACATAGGGGCGACGCTATTCGACGGCATCGCGTCGTTGCATCCTTTTCCGAACCAGGCAACAAGATATTAACGAGATCATGGCATTGGACAAAACCTCTCTTTGAATCACAGTGCCCATGGGCCACTGCAGTTCCTGAAGAGAGAAAAGGGGCCTGGGAAACATCACCGGCCTGCAACAGACAGCTGATAGAGCAATGCTCAGGTTACCCCTCCACCTGGTAGTGACGGCCTTTGGTCTATTGCAGTGTCAGAGGCCATTGTTTGCTCGAGAACCTCTATCTTCTGCAGTGGTAGACTTCTTGTTTGTTATTCTACTCATCACTCCTGTTTTCCTCTCTTCTCTTTTGTTTCTTCATCCATCCTTGGACATACGAAGTACCTCAAACAGCTACCATAACACCTATCACCTCAACGCCGCAAGATCTCTTCAACTTTCACACCGACCGCTAGACAACATGGAGAATACTACCAGACATGAGCCAAAGGGTAGGTGACTCCTCCTATCCTTTCACTAAGCCTCTAACAAGTTGCAGCGGAACACGAAGCCCGTAACAAAGTCATCAGCCATAAAGAACAACTGGACCGTAAGCATATATCTCCCGCTTACACACTCCTCATTCTGACATCTAAAGTGATTGAGCAATATTTCAATGAGCAGGAAGCCGTAACTGAATACTGCATGGATACCAACTTTTTGTTGAACATGACAGCTGAAGAAAGCATCAGGAGAGCCTTCCATATGTACACAAGTCTCAGCGACGAAGACTTTGAAAGGGCCACCAAGGAGCCCACCAACGCGCTTGTCAACTACGAAAATCTAATGAACATCGTAGCCAAGCGCTATAAGCGCTTCTATCCATTTACACACCGTCAACCAATGGTTGGCATGACTTTCATCCGATGGATGAAGGAGATCAAACCCATGGTTCATAGCAATCTCCAGGATCTTGACCAGGGAGACAAGATGAAGCAGCTGTTGAAGAAAATGAACCAAAGGTTGGATGAAGTGGCCGAAGAGAGCGGCTGCTTCAAGCAGTAATTCTCGGACTAGGGAGTATTTGACGGGTCGGACGTCGAGTTGATGGAAGAGGGAAGGGCTTGGTTATACATGGCAACGACGGCGGTCATTGCACCAGCCGTTGATGAGAGGCAAAAGAGGTCAGATATACTCAAATGCCTGTGACTAGGGATATAGATGAACAGTATTTGATGTTTGTCGAACCAATCTTGTAGGATGAGATCCCCTTTGTAACATAGACGACCCAGTTCAGGCAGATTATCTGACAAACTAATTCTGGGGATATTCAGACGGATCAAGAATTTCACCCCAAAGGAACTTTATCCATTCAGAGATACTTATAAATGCGGTCCAGTTCTGATGTACATATACTAGCAATGGCTTTAGTGTCCCTTTGGTTTCATGTATCTCCAGTTGTGCTTGTATTGACGTTCTTGATGTCCGATACCGGCTTATATGTCCCTCATATCAACTTCCATGTCGCCCTGTCGCTTCGCTTCATGCTATGTCCTCGTCAACAAATTTTTATAATTGAACATTTCTTTTGCTGGTATCTGACTCGACGCTCCTATACCGTACAGATTCTCCAATTCCATCAGAGGGCGTTAGTCAAAGCTCAACAGGTTTCTCGCCGGACAAGATTGATGCTCACCTTGAAGGCATGATGTGACTCAAGAACAAGGAACAAGTACCTCGATCCCAGCTTCCATCCTCTTCATATCGTCCTTTCTCGCAAAAAGCTATATTTCTTAAGTAAGCGGTGAGAGTGTCTTGTACCCAGGTGCGACAGACAGGCCCTCGAATAATCTTCCAGAAATCTTTCGATGTCTCTTGCTGTGACCGCGCGTGGTCTGAAGACATCAGACCTGGAGTTGATGTATGTTTGGACGATCCGGCGGCCGATGAAGGAAGTTCCTTAGAAGGACTGCTGGACTGAATTTGGTAGCTGGCTGAATTGACATATCCTTCATGAACTGTACTGCGTCGTACTCTCTGTGGTGGAGGTGCCGTGTGATATATCAACCTCACTTTGCGCCTCGCACTCCAGCCACACTTTACGATCATCGTGATCCCAACCAAACTGGAGAAGTCTACAATAACCCCTTCAAACCCATACGGGCACTATGTGGCCTGTATTCATGAACTGCAAAGAACCCGGATCCGCTTCGTGCTCAGCAACCTGTTCTACACCACCACAATCATTTCGATTGCGATGTCCGTCAATTACCCAAGACAGATTTCCCAGGCCTTGACCAGGGTTGAATTCGCGACTTCGTACACGAAAGCACATGGAAGCGTCCTATCGTAGGTCAAAATCCCCCGTAAATCCGACCGTTCAAAGAAACTCGACAGAAACGCCGTACCCCCTTTCTCCATTTCTTACCGGATGAGGCTCTGTGGCTCAGACCAGTTTGACACGGCTGTCTAGGGAAGTTAGAAGGAGACTCATCGCTGTCTATTCCGCCATCGCAGCTCCTCTCAAGATCCTCCCGCTTTATCAAGGTCGCGAGTTCCAAAGGAGGATTTGCACTCCTCGAGGGACCCGGGTTAAACTCCCAACTTCAACTGTCAAATTTCCTCCAAACCGATCGACAGCGCTTCCACAACATCATCGGGGTTCGACCGCGGCCTCAGCGCTTATCAAGCCTAAATCAATTGGCTCTCCGAGATCCTCCATTTATTCCTCACGCGATGACCTACACTACGAGCACCTCCAAGCCTATCCTCCGAAATGTCGAATCTCTTTTATCCGGGATGTTCATCCGTACGAAGCGCTTTCGTCCGTCGTTTGCCAAGACTATTCTCTCGTCTGATCTGCTGGAATTCTTCGGGATGTAAGTAAAGCCGGATGAATGTCGATAGGAGGCCTCTTTACTCTGAAATACGATGTAGAATGCGAAAGAGACGAGATTAAAAGGCTTGGTCAATGGCGGATGAAGGCGGAGTCAACTGAGCTCTTGTGTGAGCAGAAAGAACCACAGACCCTATCGTTAGAACAATGAAGACGGATGAAACCCGGCCGAAGAGTAGACAGGAGGGAAAGGAGTCGGCCTGACAGCCCCCAACCCTGTACGTTTCAGTTGACTCCGACTCGGACGACACCAAGTAGGAAAGCGTCATCCAATTCATTGAAGTAAGAATTGGCCTGGAGGAACCAGCCTTGAAGGAGGAACGCGTGAATATGGAGCACAACATCGGCATTCAAAATGCATTCAACAGCCCAACCAAAAGGTGGAGGATGATAGCTCAAGAATCGAAAAGCGAAAGGTCACTGATATTGTGATCATCGGACTTGAGAAGTTTCTTCAGGACTGCTTCGATCTCCATGAACTTATTCTCAAACGCAACACCATCTTGCAGCTGAGCCATGGCGGTGTATGTTCATCTACTCGTTCTCGGACTGGTTCTCTCACCCTTAGCCTCGTCACTGGCAGGTGTAGGGGAGCCTGGTACGAACTTCGGCTGTCGTGGAAATCTGGACGTGAGAACTACCTCTCTGAAAGTGAGTGTCACTACAGCGTTGTAACTGTGAAGTGCCCGCTGAATGGACCGAAAAGATCGCGCCATAAATATGAAGAAAGCCCATCTCCTAATCACCAGAAAGCTTTCTCTCGGTTCTAATCGGAAAGCACCAGCAGACATCACACACCACAGTCATCAAAGCATCCACCTATATACGTGGGCGATAAGAGAGGAGCAATACATCAAGTAATCACCGTCCTCAGCCCTGGGTGCAGGCTGGCATCGGGTTCTAATGCGGCCATCTAGAACATTACGTTCAAGACGGCCACCTTGGCAACTAGAAATAATATCACTGCACAAATTTCAAGATCCAAATGGTCAACTCATAAATCATTATCATCAATCTATGCTAGTAAAGTGTAGGCCAAAGGTTCTACAACATCATCTTTGTGAAAACCGGAACTCCTACAAAATGCCACAAAACGTCGTAATCTGCGCGATACTGTACAGAAGGCCAGGAAAAGGCCATTGAGTATGATGTTTGAGTGCTGTTGCCTCTAATCTCTTCGCTGGCGCTTGCTGTTGTGTTCAACTTTGTCCTCGGAGTCACGGGGGTTCGTTTAGGTCACCCACTAGGGGCCAAGTCGGAGAAGAAATGGTAGCGAAAGGGGTGAGACCGGACTTACTATGGAGAATGAGACTCCAGTGTTATCGGTGCTGAGGCGGAAGGCTGGGCGGATCATTACCGCCATTGTTCGAGTTATTGGTATGAGAGTTCGACTCGTTATCGGGTTTCGGTCGATTTCGATGAAATACCGGACGAAACAGTCCTTGCGTTAGGTTACCACTCTCCTTATAGTAAAGCTTAATAGGCGATCCCCAATGGGAACGCATTCCTGTATGAATTGCGAGGTCCAGGAGCCTCGGCGGTAACTGACATGGTACCGATATGATTCCGCTTCCCGCGGTAAATGAGGTTAACAGTCCCAATGACTGTCTTCTCAACAATACAGACCTCCTGTAGGTTGGGAAGCCGGTCGGCCATCCTCGTGATACCGATGGTCACCGTAGTGGTCAGGTCTGCTCTTGCAGGTTGGCCGGGCTGGAGGTCGACGACAGGATTCCCGATCCAATCTAGGATCCCATTGTTATAATGGATGGATAATTGCTTGAGGTTAGTCAAGCCAGACAGGTCTCCAGCAATACCAGCAAGTGTATTTTGCAAGGACCCGGGGGTGCTTACGCCTGAATTTCGTGGGGGGTTGGTAGGATCTGGTCTCTCTGCGATGATGAGTTGCTCCAACGCTTTGAGCTCAGTGAACTTCACTCTCTGAACACCATTAAAGTATCGGAACATGTCAAGAAGAGGGTCTTGAAATCGTATTCGCAGTCGTCGAAGGTTAGGTTGCTTGTGTCGAATACAGCGGATTCGGTGTTCTATTGCGCGGGGGTCAAGTTCGACGCCTCGGAGTGCATTTTCGGGAATGCACTCCATGAGGACTCTTAGCGTTGGGTCTAGGACATCGGCTTTCAGCGTCTGGATATTGTTCCAGTCAGAACAACCCCTCATCTGCCAACGAAAGGCCACCTTCTCGCTAGCGGACAAGCCGTCGATATTCAAGGCGAGACAATGAACCCGGGGGAGCTTCTTCTTTACCGAGTGTATAAGTGCAGGGAGGTACTCTCGTCCCTCATTGAAAGTGTCGTTGATGACTGGATGGATCTTGATGTTAAGTGATCTGCGAGTAGAGTCAGTAAGTAGCATAAAAGACATGGGTTCTGGATTTCTTACCGACAGACTCTTCCCATGGTGACCACGCGGGATGTGGTGCGGTTCAACAGAAAGCGAATAAGCTTCTCAGCGACGTCGGCCCGAGATCCTTCGAAGATTATTGCCTGAAAATGACAAGTGTTGAGGCTGTCTTGAATTCTTCTGCACACAAGAGATAAGGAGTTAAGATGATGGACCTCCAGATTGCGGCCAATCTCTGTGATCATCTCCGGGGGTAGTGAAAGTAAACCAGCCATCTTGGGGAGGGGTTCGGGGTTCAAGATAAAAGCGCAGGGCTATACGTCGAGTTGCGAGTAAGTGCCGCCTCGAAAAAGCAGGAGGATAAGAAAGGTATAAAGAATTAGAAAATTGCTGAAAAGAGCTTGGTGATTAAAGAAATGTCAAAGGTAAGTGAGCAGGAAGAATCGCTGAACGGCCTCAAGGAGTCGAGGTCGATGGTTGATACTTGAGAAGAGTTAAAGAGAGAAAGAATGGAAGTTTGCAAGAATATATGGCTGATAATGGTAAAGTGAATGAGAAGTTGAAGGTGAACACTGTATGGGAAGACGAGCGAGTGTAATGGGACGGTTGAGGGTGAAGAACGCAGATGGCGGCCACTGCTACTGCGCAACAAACGGCTGAAGGGTGATAATGAAGAACAGGCATCAATTTTCTGTGACCTGCCAAAGTCTTGGGTGGCCAATTTTCTGTTTTTGAAGTGCCAGGTCTGTTTTGAAGTGTACATACCTTGAGAAAGGGAAATATCTGGAATAAAGGCACAGCTGACCTGCTCCTTGACTACGATACGATAAAACTTTATATAGAGACAGCAACAACGTTCTTTTTCGATTTTGTCTAGTCTTATAATGTGTCCGAGTTTTTGTTCTCTCCTGACATCAAGTTCAACTCAGAGGGTGTCTCACGTTTACCCTCACTCATCCATCAGATATTCCTCTTTTCCTCGAACTAGCAAGAGCTTGATGTATTCATTTTCCCCGGCAATGTCACCTTCTGTTCATCCTGTAACCTTTTGCAGAACGCTGGTTTTTCTAGTAGAGCGTTCCCAAAGGGAACGCGTGCTGGTCGCAATCTGTCTCCGTGGAGAAAACAGTGCCATCGTTCTGTTTTACCGCTCGAAAGACCCTTAGGCCTTCATCCTCCTCATCCTCCTCATCGATCAGAGCTATCTGCTTCAAGGTAGGCAGCTTCTGGAAGATATAGCGGGCGATTTCTTGGAAAAAAGCATTCATGGCCTTAATCTCTAAATTATGAGCTTGGGAGCCCAACAACTCGGCGACTTGGAACCTTAGTCCAAGTCGCTCCAGGCTCCCCAACTTTGCGAGATCGCCGAGGAGGGTTCGTACGAGTAGCTATAAAAGTATTAGTAAGATTAAAGGTATAAAATTGGGGATTAGGTGGTTTAGACAAGTGGTAGACAAAACGTAGACTAGACTTGGATAGAAACTGGATAGAAAATTTAACTTACTTTTGGTTCAGAACGGATACTTTCGATATCCGCTGGTGTGATCTGGGTCTGGCCCAGAACCAGCCATTCTAGCTGTGGAAACTCCAGAAAGATTCGGCTATTGGTTTTGGTATTATTCGGTGTGCCGGCAAGATTACCAGCAGGGACCGCAGGTAGCTCGAACGGGACAGCCAAACGTCGCAAGAACGGCCAAAGCTGCTGAGCAGCCCTCAGTTCGGATTGGCCGACGAGCTGCAAACCTTTGAAGACGCCTGGTACTGACTTACCAGCCAGGACGGCCAGCAGCTCCGGGTCAGTGTCGCTCGCCATCTGGAGAGAGCGAAAGCTCTTCCATACTGGAAGCTCCGCGACCTGTTTGCAGAGCTCGTCTTGCTGGTCATCCGATAGCCACCACAGGTCTAACTTGACACCCTGGAGGATTGTCAGTACCCCAAGGGTTTGCGCGATCAGGCGTGGCAGGACCAGTTGGCTCTCCTCATCGGGAGAGTCAAAGCCTGGCTCGACTTCGACGGTCAAGTGCCTGTCCCTCATATTAGCAAAGTCTCATCGTATCTATTTGTAGCCAAAACTTACTTGATGGCTGGCAGGATAACCTTCGTGGTCTCTTTCGTTTCAATCGAGTTGATAAACTCCTCAAGTACGTCCGTCAACTCCATCTTTTCGCCCTTGAACTTTATTGAATGATAGAGACGGTGCCCATAGGCTATCCGCATATATTTTGACGCTAAGACCAGTCCATGCATCTCAGAAGGTTGAAGGTGACGTGAGATCTCCATATGAATCTCTCGAGGAAGGGTAATAAACTGAGGGGAAGACATTTCGTTGAGGGTTGAAGAGTTACAGTGAGATGTTCGGTATTCTTGGTAGAGAGAAGGATTTAGCTATTGGCTCTTTATGAATCCTGAAGGTTCTCGAGGAGATGGAACAGACCTGATTTGCTGTAAGGTTATGTGTGTACCTAAACGTGCGTGTGGTAAAGTTAAGCGTCGTGGGTGCATGGGAATACGTAGTTCTGAAAGTTATATTGAAGGAAGAAGATGAGCAAAGAAATCGGAATGCTGCCAGAGCCTTCACCTCACCTGGCGCGGCAGTGGGCAAGAGGGGTCAACTGGCTGTCACTGCGAGCTCAGTTTTCTTGACCAACCATTAACACCTTGATCTTTGATTCACAGTGTCGTCTGATCCAACAATTAATATCTGTTGCATTGAAAGGGGGCAGTCTAGATATCGGATCGAAAGAAAAAGGGCTACATCACTGAGTCGAACAGATATTTACAGTGCTCTCTACTTCAACAACGATCTAATATAAATGCAATAAAAAAGGTCGTACGTGTATTAAAAGAATAACCTTTATTTATTGCAAGACCTTGAACAAGTGCATGTTCTGTTGTCAAGTGCTGAGTGTTCAGGACCTATTCAAAGAACAACCCCCAAGACAATGTGCAACAAACAAAATGGCATGGGTTTCCACCAGTTCTGACAAGTCCAAACTAACTTCCACCGGCTTCTTCAAGCCTCAGTCCCACCCACTCGAAAAATGACAGAAAGTCAAAAGACTCATGTCTTTTAACTAACCGATTTCCCACTACAAATATCGAATACCCATGGATACCACTAATTCTTACAAGTGGACAAACTGAGTGGTCGGTTGATCAACAGCTTGGGCATTGGCGGAATTTCGATCAAGGCCACGCGTAAGGGGAGTTTCCTTGGACATTTAATTCCGCCGCCGACGAGGTTAGTAGATGAAACAATCTTGGTGCTGAGAGCTCAGCCCAATACTGAGTCAACGCCAATGCGGATGTTCGTATATCTTTCGCGATGCTGTTCTAGAATCTATTAAAACCTCTTAAATGATGCATTGAGGGCCTAGGCTTGGTACAACCATCCAGTTGAGATTTTTGGCTTGATGCGGACGAGATGACACAAGACATTTGACGGCGACTAATTGATGCACAATACAGACACCAAACCCTTCCGCGATCGATCAATTGCACGAAATACACTTTTTCGACTCTCCCCAAACACCAAGATCCCTCTCTTCAATCCTCGCCCATCACTTCAAAAACTCCTCCTTACCCTGCTCCGTCAACACCTCCCTCACAACCTCCAAAACCCTGCCATGTCCCTCCCGCGCACCAACAAACCCACAATTCGCACTCATCTTCCTCCCAGCCGTCAAATCAATCTTCTTCCCATGGACATCCGTGATCTTTCCACCCGTCTCCTCAAATAAAAGCATAGCCCCCGCATGATCCCAAGCTTTGGCGTACCGATCTCGTCGTTTGTAAACCCACACGGTCGTGTTGCCGAGACCCATTGCGAGGACTGCCCAGCGAAGAACCCAAGGGAGAAGGTCGTTTCCAGGATAGGCGGTGTTAAGACGTGATGCGACTATTTCGTGGATACCGGAGAGGGCGGAGTCGACTGTTGAGCTAGTGACGAGGCTGATGTCTTTGGTATTGTGAAGTGGGAGTTTTCGGGGTTGGTCGGTTCGTAGAGGGCGGATGTAAGCACCGTGACCCTTGACAGCGAAGAAGATGCATCCTTCGCCTGAGGGGTCAATGTCTTCGTCCTTGAGCGGTGCTCTTGCATCAATTGACAAATTCGGCGCGCCAACAATCCCAACGGTTTGTTCACCATCCACCGACAACGCCATGTTGATAGCATAAAGCTGACCAAGAAGATACGTCTTTGTTCCATCAATTGGATCAAACACCCAAGTCCTCCCAGTCGAGGATGGGCTGCTAGCTCCGCACTTATCAATAAGATCGCACATCTGCTCTCGACTCTCTGGCAACTTGCACAGTGACACTGTATCTTGATCCCCAGCAAGCTTCTCCAAAAGCTTCCAAACCCTCTCCATCAATACTGAATTCTGCCTCAAATCTGAAGCATCTTCCTCTCCGACAACTTTGTCCTCTGGAAACGCATTCTTGATCGTCGCTGTAAGAAGCGCCTGAACTGCAAAATCGGCAACTGTGACTGGACTCAAGTCATCCTTCTCAATGGCGCCTTTATCCTTGTCTGACACAATCGATTGACTCAATTGAGCAGCTTCTTGCAAAGCGCCAATAGCGACAGTGAGTTCTCGTGCATACGGACTGTCCATTTTGATTGGTGATGAAAAGTGATGAGTGAGTGTTCAGTGAGCAAACCCCGCTTTGAGTAAATAGTGGATAAATGCATACTGACCTCATTCACATTCCCTCTCATTCACGCTTGTAAGATAACACTTACTCACTTCATCAACACCAACACCAACACCAACACCAAATAAATCATCACACATGTCTCATAGATCTGTGAAGCTCAATTCCGCCGCCATCACTTTTCTAGGCAAACCGTTCAAACTCAAACCCCTTATCAGCGACATTGTGCGCACAAAGCATTGTGTTGCTGGAAGCATCTTTCTTGTCGAGGGCGTTGACCGTGCGCCTGTTTCAAGATCGGGAAAATGGCACATGATTCGACTTTTTCTTGGTGATGGGGAGATTTGCATCCAGGCTGTTTTGGCGCCTAATATGCATCGCTTCGTGAACAGGGGTGAGATTGCGCTTGGAGCGTATGTTCGGTGTGAGGAGTTCGATCTGGATCGGAAGGAAGTTGGTGAACAGACTATGGTGATGCTCAAAGTGAAAAACCTCGTCACTGTTGGATGGAATGAGTCGTATCGGGCGCTGCGCAAGAGAGATGAGCTTGTCCACAAACGAATCCTTGCACTGAAGCGTCTAAACAAGCCAGTGCCTCGGCCAAAAGCCAAGTCAATTCTCAAGCAACCTGAAACGTCAAAGAAACCTCGCAAGCCGACCTTCGAAGATGGCATGGAGTTCGATGATGTCGATGAAGCAGCCGCCCCAGAAGCCTTCAACGCCTTTGAGAAACTCATGATGGCCACCGCACCCAGAACATCACAGAAGCCTCGAACACCCCAGAAGGCTAAGACACCGCAGCAGGCGCTTACTCCACAGAAGAAAGAGACACCACGAAAGACAAAGATATCGCCGAAACCGCTGACACCACTGAAGCTAAAGGAGCCTCAGAAGACAACAACATCACACAAGCCACAGAGGCCACAGACACCACAAAACACTGAGATACTGCAGGAGACTCCAACGCCTCATCAACCCATCGCCCTCCCCCGCGACTGGCACAACTACCAAACACCTCTCAAACTCACCACCCTCCGCCAAATCCCTCATCTACCATACACCCAAAACTGGTCCTGCAACGTCCTCGCCATAGTTTCACACCTCTCAGCGATTGAGCCAGCAAATCTTCCACCCTACAAGCAGCGCACCGCAAGACTTGCAGACCCGTCTACGGCAAAGCAGGTACACCTTACAGTCTTCTTGGATCCGGAAGCATTCAATCCTCAGGTTGGAAGCGCAGTGCTGTTGGTGGGTGTGAAAAACCATCGTTTCGATGGTGGGAGTTTGAAGAAGTATGAGAGTGATCGCGAGAATGGACGGTGGTGGTTTGAGAATCCTGTTGAGATGGAGTGGTGCGATGTTGAGAAGATTAATGCTTGGTGGGCGCAGGTCACGACGGCTACGCAGGGTCAATGTTGAGTTGCACTGCTAGATAAATTGATTCCCATATTTCCTTCATGAATCTTGTTTCTTTGATGCATTTCCCTCGTAGCAGCGATCACATCGAACATTCACGATCTTACACAATGGACATGAAGAATAGATTGTCTCAATACATAGAGTTATACAGGATCTGATTATACTAGTATTATGGTTGGGGTAACATTGCCTTGGATCCTCCGCATTCTCTCGAGACCTGTCGTGGTTGGCGGCTCTGTCGCTGAGGGTTGAAAAGGCACGGAGCCAGCGAGTACTTCCTTGTCGGAACAGTTCAGGTAATCTTGTTAAACTCCGTCGAGCTGGGGCGAATTGGTCGAGGCCGCCGCATGCGGTGTTCGGTAATGAGGTATCGATGTGGTGATGATAACTTGGTAGGGTGATAAGGTTGTGGGTTAAAAGAAGCTTCAATCTTCTTCTTAAAGAAGGTCCACTGGTTTTTCAGACTCTTCACAGTTCGGCCCTCCATGTCGATCTTGCTCCATCCCAACGCTTGAAAGCCCCGATCTTCTTGTTGAAGAAAGTCCACTGATTCTGGAGACTTTTGATAGTGCGGCCCTCCATGTTAATCTCGGGCCAGTTGATCGATTTGCCCTCGGGCTTGAACTGGTACGGACAAGGGGAATCTGACTGTCTAAAACCTAGCATTGCGATGGCCAGAAANNGATAGATTTACCCTCAGGCTTGAGCTGAGCAATGATTCGTAGAAGCTCGTTCTGTTGAGGTGGTTAGACCACTTGAGGGCAGATTGGAGATGATCGGGACTTACCTTGGCCTCGTCAGTCCAAGCATTTGGCTTCGGTGCAGCGTCGGACATGATGATAGTTGGAAGATGGGTTGAAGTGTTTGATGCAATGTATTGGGCGAACGTCTAATAATGTTGATATGTGGCCCAACACGGTTGTGGCTACCAGGTTCGGCCATATCATATGTATCCAGCTTATCATTCAAGACGCACACAACCAGCAGCATGCTGCTTAAAAGCTTCGATTTTCTTGTTGAAAATCCATTGAAGGCTTTGCCCTTTTGTTGAAGAAGGTCCA
>PVPY01000397.1:0-118547 GCA_002982035.1 Fusarium algeriense | reverse complement strand
GTTCTATCGTTAGTTGGATGTCAAAGCGAATGTCTCGGTCCTATTGAAGAACTTTGTTTCCAGTCTTGATTGGCCCGGCCGGCTCCGATCCTCCCAGTTAGAACTTGGACACAAAAGACTTTGAGCGATCATGAACCCCGCGGGGTATTTTTATGCTAGTATTTATGCCAAGATTCCGATTTACATAACTTGTCTTGATAGATAAGAAGCCCAGCACCCATTCGCAGATTGTCGTGATGGTTATCGCCCTTACCCACTTAAGGGCGACTGTCGACTTCGGTTCGGTTGATTAGTTACCGATATTGGCAGGCTTTTACGAGAATTTTTCTCTCTGATCCATATTTATCATATTATTCCCGGTTTTTATTCGGTGCGGTATCGGGGGTTCATCACGTTAGATTTTCTGACCGTAACATGACTTCAAGGAGCTACTTAATAAGATTGCGATACCGCAAATTTTTACATTCGTATTTTGTTTAGCGATTGAATCGTTTTTAATGCGTAAAAATGACTGTAAAATCACACCAATCTGATAATTCTAATTCTGAAACCATGTTGTGAGTTTTGCATTGCTTTTGTTAGTGAGAAATGTTAATGGAGGGAAGCAAACCAGTGAACACTTTACGTCGTGAGCCGACGAGGTCGGAGATGCAAGATCTTGAAATCATTGCCTCAGCAGGAGCTTCTTTCCGACCCGGTGATATTCCCCCTCCTCCAGACGGCGGCATCGAAGCATGGACCCAAGTTGCAATGGGATGGATCGTCATCTTTGCAACATGGGGCTACGTCAACTCCTTTGGAAGTTTTCAAGCTCACTATACTTCAACTCTTCCTCAATCGCCCTTTCAAATCTCCTGGATTGGCTCAATTCAAGTATGGTTTACTTTCTTTGGAAGTGCTTTTTCTGGGAGGTTGTTAGATGCTGGATTTTGGATTCCTACGTTCCTTGTTGGTGCGTCACTTCAGCTCATTGGAATCTTTATGATGAGTTTATCGACTTCGTATTGGCATCTCATGATTACTCAAGGTGTTATTACTGGTATTGGTGGAGGTATCATCTTTGCGCCTTCACTAGCATTGGTAGCGACGTATTTTGAAAAGCGAAGGGGTATTGCAATTGGTCTCGTCACCACGGGTAATTCTCTTGGCGGTACTGTGTATCCTCTTGTTGTGAGAGCACTTCTTCCTCGAATTGATATGCCCTGGACGGCGAGGGTATTGGGGTTCATCAATCTATCCGGATTTATCCTCGTGGCTATTTTCATGAGACCAAGACTTCCACCGCGGCAAACTGGACCTATCATTGATTGGACTGCTTTCAAGGATACGCTTTATGTTTCCTATGTGAGTGGGTTATTCTTCTTTGTGTGGTCTGTGTATTACACATTCTATTATGTGAGTATCCCCAATAATCCCCCTCGTATTTTTTGCTGACAACTGTAAAGCTGGCATCGTTTGGCCAACAAGAAATCGGAATGTCTTTCGCTGATTCATCACTCATCACCACCATAATCAACGCCGTTGGTCTTCCGACCCGAGTCCTAATCCCCATCCTCGCCGATAGGATCGGTCCGTTGAACACAATCGCGCCAGCTGGTCTTTGTGTAGCCATTGTCGCATATACTTGGGTTGCTGTGCACAATGTCACAGGCGTTTACGTCTTTTCTATCTTTTACGGAATTGCATCCGGAGCTTTCCAAAGTCTTATGCCAACTGGAGTCGCCAGTATTACCAAGAGACTTGATACCATCGGTACGAGAATGGGCATGTGCTTCAGTCTCATTTCTTTTGCAGGCTTATCTGGGCCTCCTATTGGAGGTTTGCTTCAGGATCGAAGTCTCACTGGGGCTCATATCTGGGCTGCGCTTTCGAGTACACTCTGCGCAGCGTTGTTAGTGCTTGCGAGGGTTCTGAAGGTTGGTTGGAAAGTCAAGACTAGATGTTAGAACTACAAGCCATAAAGTATACTTTAGGCAGCTAACACAGGTAATGAGAACACGAAACTAGGTGTTAGATAAAAGCATATAGATACTCTTCATACTCATAAACTAGCTAAAATAATGTCTATTTGAAGTCATAAAACTTCCATCCCGCCTTAAAATCCTTCGAAAGCTCATCATTAATAATGAGAGCCTTCACCATCTCAATCGGCAATATACCAGTCCTCAAAATAGCATCATGATACTCCTTCTGCGTCATCTTCCCAGTATCGACAACCATCTCTCTCAACTTCCAAAGTTGAAGCGCACCAAGCATGTACCCAGCCTGATAAAGCGGCGAATAAGTTCCCTCAACAGAACGTCTAACCTCTCCCTCAGCAGTACTCCTCTCATGATTAATTCTCTCAACCAGCAGATCAACCGCCTCCTGGGCCGTCATCTCTCCTAAATGAAACTTGAGCGAGAAGATAATTCTCAAACAGCGATGCATTCGCCACCAAAGCGCGCCGATCCTATCCTCAGGCGAATGATGAAAATCATCTCGACTATAGAACAAAAACTCCCAATACAGCGCCCAACCCTCAACGAAGAAAGGTGTATCGAAGATTTGTTTTCTATGAGAGTTGTATCGATCAGCCATGTAGAGCTGTAATCTATGACCGGGAAACATTTCATGGAAAGCCGTGGCGTGAGCGAAGTGTTTGTTGTTTCCGCGCATGACCATGAGTTTTAGATCGTGTTCCATTGATGATACGGGGTATGAAACTTGAATTACTGGTCCGCCGAGGAAAAAGGGGGAGACTTTTTGTTGCTCTGCGTCGATCATTGTCATGCGCCATGTTGAGTTTGCTAATGGCGGTATGGTGACGAGATCGTGCTCTGTGACGAAGAGACTGCCTTCAACGACTAGATTGCGTACAAGTTCTGTTTGCTTTCCGGGGTCAACGTAGTCGTTTTTGACATGCTCGAGGGCCTTCTTCCATTCTTTTCCGTAGCCGAGAGCTTCAGATTGTTTGATCATTTCCTTCTCACACCATTCAAACTCCTGGTTGCCAATCTTGATGAGCTCTTCAGGTGTATAAGGAATCATTTCAGCTTCAAGTTCCACCTCCAGGCCTTTGCGTCCAATAGGTTCGCCGGCAATTGCATCTTGGCCATCTTTTTTATTCATCCCAGCCAGTTTGGTCTGCACGATGTCAAGATAATTCGTCAGAGAGGTATTTGCCGCTTTCCAAGGCGTCGTGACCCAGAAGTCAAAAAGAGGATCGTAGGTTGAGTAGAACGTGAACCATTCGCCCAGAAGATCGAGCAGGTTGGTGATTGCTTTACTAGCAAGATACCCGGTTGTTTCAGTCACGTTAAAACCACCGTCCTGCACCTTTGTTTGAACCTTGGCAATGGACTTGGTGATGTTATTCAAGACGCCAGCTGTTTCTTTAGCCTTCATCGGCTTCACATCCTGGCGCGCCTCGAGCATTCCAATAAGGTCATCAGCAAATGGCAACAAAGGCTCATATTTCTCTTTAGACTCCTTCTGAAGATCCAGATTGTTGAGCTGTCGCGTATGGTATGTGTTGAGCAAGATATAGTCCACTTTACCCTCTTGATCCAGCCCCTCAAAGTCAATCTCATTAAGAAGCTCCTGTTCGCTCTTATGATAGGTCGTCAAAGCTTGGTAGCGACGCGGTGCCATGTCAATGTTGTAAAATTGATCGAGTTCATAAAGATCAGCTTGTGTGCGGATGACATGGTCTGTCATTGACAAGTTGAAAGAATCACCGGCGACAGCGAAGGAGCCCCATTGGCCGCCGAAATGGTTCCCTGAGGCAGCCAATGCCATCTTTGTAAGTAGCATTGGTATATGGAAAATACTGAAGGACCAGAGGGTTAGTAGGAGCGAACACGAGGTGAATCTTGAGAAGAGGGGTTTGAGTTCACTTTATACTCAAGTATCAACGTCGTACCACTCAAAGTTCGGTCATGTAACCCGTTAATATCGGACGTATGATCCGTGATGTCGATCTATGCAACTTTCAATTTCTTGTAAGATAAAGCAGGGTTCCCCGCCCGCAAATATCTGGGC
This sequence comes from Fusarium algeriense, assembly GCA_002982035.1. NCBI lineage: Eukaryota > Fungi > Ascomycota > Sordariomycetes > Hypocreales > Nectriaceae > Fusarium > Fusarium algeriense. The sequence continues at coordinate 114,524 of PVPY01000397.1, read as the reverse complement.
ACTTTTGATACTTCCAGTAATACAAGGATCACGATATACTCTATTTGGTAGGTAGATAGCTGTATTATACGTCATATTTGAGAGATTAGTGTTTAATTAGGGATCGCATCCATGCAGAGGAACGTTGCATGATATGGCAGTGGGTAACTTTAACTCATCTTGCGTAGGATTTATGGTTGCTTTAGCTTTTGGCTATCGGGGCGCTCGGGATAATGATAGCAATTGATTGGATTGCGGCGATTTAGAATTCGATGCGAAATGACTACCGTATTTTGAGTTGGCAGCATTAAATAGGCATTGACCAATAAATTACACAAACAATTAATAACACCAGCCCGGCCCAGTTGCCTTGCAAATAAATATCTGAGTCCCAGTGAAGACCAAATTGCCTCCTGCAAAGATACAAAGTCTGATTTCGGTAAGCAGACATGCTTTTAAGAGTATCCGACCTCAGTGACTGTCGACGCTCCCATCACTTGTGCTCAGTCTTAGCCTTCTTCTTAGGTCTCATCTCTCCTTCGTAGATCTTGAAGAAATTCTCCGGCTCAGTGGGATGTTCTCCAGTCACATCATGGAAAGCGGTGGTCGAGATGTAGTTGGTTTTGCCCTCCTTGACAAGGCTGTAGTACTCGAGGAGGTATTGCTGCTCGGATGGGTCGATCTCAGACTGCGATTTGAGAACTCTCTTTGCTTCGGCGCTAGAAGAAGGTCAGGGACATGCATCGTAAGTTTTGGGTAAGGGACCTACTGGGAAATGTTCTCGAATTGGAGTTCGGTTCCGAGAGCTTTGCTGGCGGCTGCTGCGAGCTCTTTGCCGGCGCAGAGCATGGGGCCTATGGCAAGTCAGAAATTTGAGTCGCAGAGAATGAATTGCGGGGAGCCTACCTGTAACGACCATCATTTGTCCTCGATGACGGTCATCGAAACCATGCTTGCCCTTGCCAGTGAGAACATGAGCAGCGACTTGAGCGACGTCCTGCAAAATCGTCAGCAATATCTTGGACAATGAGTTCAGAATCGACTTACGCCAAGTGCAACAGGCGCGAACTTGTGGAATTCGCCGATTGGAAGTGGAAGAACACCCTCCGACTTGGCTTGCTGCGCATACAGCAAAAGGTTCTCAGCATAGAAGCCAGCACTAAACAGTCAGCTCTCTCCACATTCCTCTCAGGATAAACTCACCGAATGATACAAGGCGAAGTCCCAGTCGAAACATTCGGATCCCCCTTGGCCTCCATAACCAGCGTCTCCAAATCAATAAACTCCCTCAATCGCGGCTGCTTTCCCCTCTCAGCATAGTCACATCCCGCCGAACTGATAAGCAAAACATTCGGAACATCAGCCTTCTTCGCAGCGTGAACAAGCTCCTCGCTAATCTCGAGCTTGTGCTCATGAGCAGGAGGAACGAGGCAGATGGTGTCGCAGCCGGTGTCCTGCAGGGTCTTGGCCATCACGCGGAGACGGCCGGGCTTGTGCGGGACGATTTTGGCGCCGAGGTCTTTGAGCTCCTTGGCTTTGGGGGAGTCGGGGTAAAGGGTTAGACCGACGACAGAGTTGACTTTGCGAGAGAAGTCGCGGTGTTTGAGGATGAGCTCGGCGATGAGAAAGCCCGTGTTGCCGTCGATGGCTGTGATGCAGATGTTTCGTGACATTTTGGTGAGATTGGTGCAAAGTGAAGTATGAGAGCAATTGCAAATTTCAGAAAATACAAAGGTGCAGAAGCTAGCGAGCTGCAACGTTATAAGGCGCCTGCATTCTGAGCTCAAGTTTAGTCGTCATAGCTGTTTGCTCCCTTTGTGTAACACAGCTCTCGTCATTCATCGCAAATGGCTCTCAGGATGATGCTTTACGTATGCTTGGCATAATTTTGACCGGGAGCAAACAACCCGGTGACGCCATTTACGTACCGAAACGGTCATTTCTGATATTGAACCTATTATATAAAAGCGAGGCTGGGTAGAGGATGAGAACTGACGACAGTATTGCGAAATAGCTCCGGCATTTGTCTGAGGGGTCGAGGTCATGAAATCAGGAACTTCGATCGCAGATCTCCGCAAAATCACAGTCTAGGACATTTTGATTCGTAAACTAATGCAAGCACTTTATTAAGCCGTAAATCTTAAATCGTAGGTTCGATATGGTGAGATGGACATCGCCTTGGGCAATCATTGGTCAGGCACAAGCTGATGACAGCCGACAAAGGTTCCGAACATGACGAAATTGAGGAATCATGCGCACTTTAGTCGGATAATAGACGAAAATATTTCAGTTTATAGTATCAATTCATATTTCTAAATCCTGTCGATAGAGCCCTTCCATCGACCAAAGTCATATCTCGTCATAGTAATACATTTAGGAAGACAATCCACCCTTGCGACCAGCCTCCTTGGCCTTCTCACTACCGGGCTCAAAAGAGCCAGACGAGGCCTTGCCGCCCTCAGAAGCAATCTCTCGCTGGATGACATGTCAGCTTCTGAAACGGGCCAATGTGGTGAAATTGACTAACCTGCTTGTCGGCGTCCATGCTGGCAAAACCGCCAGAGTGGCTGGACTTTCCGCCCTTGGAAGCGATTTCTTGGACCTCCTCCTTGGGGCTGCTGTTGTTAATACCTGCCATAATGTTTGGAGGTCATGCATGGTTGAAGACATACCGGTTGGCAAAGTTGCCGGGGTTGGGGTTGTCAGTGCCAGTCATTTTGATCGTTGTAAGTTGTTGTTTGTGTAATGAGTCTTTGTTTGTCTGAGTCTGATTCTCAATCATCACCTGGAATTCCTCCCTCTTTAAATATTCAACCTCAGCGCTGCGTTGTATGTTAAAGTGGCTCATAAAAAAGTCAATGCGTTGCAGTACGTCTACATGACGTCTACGACTCCCTGCGCCCTGACCAACGTCTCAAACTCAACCAACAGCTCGCTTATTATCCTTTGTTATTTCAAAATGACGTTTTTAAAAAGCAATAACGATCAAATTCATGGCTGAGTGACGAGATCATCATTTGGTATGACGCTCAAGATGTTGCTTTGTTTCCTAGCAACGCGGGACAAGGTAATTTCTGATTGGTGAAAGCTCACAGTGATCTGCATGTTTGCAGGATTTCCGATTGATATAGCAAAGCGCAGATCTTATATGACTTAATTCACGGTAAGATTTGAGGCGGTCATGTCGTCATTGAGCTGAAATGCATTGTTTTTTACCCCTGCGTAAGCACATCTTGGCGAATCAATGATTATGCGATGTTTGTATGTTCCTGAGTAGACATTAACGGTGATATCAGGCTACAGGAGGAAGTTGCTTTTTCTATAGAGTGTTGACGCAATGGCGGCTTACTTCTGTTTTTTGCGCTACGCTCCAATCTAATGAGATTTACTCCTTCTTTCTCACAAATCTGATTCAGTTATTAAATTTAAATTGCAAATCTGCCCAGCATTGAACTTATGGTCTCGCAAACGAGGTAAAAAGAGGTTCTGTACCAATACCTTGTGATAAGGCTGAAGATCAACGCACCATAAACTTTTTAGGTGGAGATATCCAATGAAATAAAAACTGAACAGATAGTAAGACTTAGCAAATACCAAACATTAGCTTCTCATAAATCGCAAGACATATGGCGCTCATATATAAACAATGTCAAGAGAGTGAGCTTCAAAATGGTTCGATTATCTTGTGATAGAGAAAGAAGATTTAGCACAGCATTTGTAATGTCCATTCCCCATTACAATTACCCGTCGCCGTTAACGTTATCTCTCTCGAAAATATAAAACTCAACGGCCTGTAGGATAGAATCTATTTTGCCTTCACCCGTCTCATCCGCCTGGTATCAGATAAGATATCAAGCTGGTGAGATAAGACCTGACCTCAACCAATAACAGACCATGGCACCACGTCATAGTGCCTTACGTAACCGTCTTATTCCCGTCCTGTCAGCCTCCACCAAGTCGCCGAGTCGGCGACTTAACCTCTCACCAACAAGCCGCTGAGAAATCACCAGCATCAACTCTAATCTCAATGACCGAGTTAACAAATCGCCCAAATAGTGCGAGGCTATCAAGCGCTATACCCAATCGCACACGTGTAGCTCGCGTGGCATGTAAGGCGTGTCACGCCAGACGGGTCAAGTGCGACGCTGCTGATGGACAGCCGTGTTGGCATTGTCGCACGCGCGATGTTACCTGTGAGTTGATAGAGTCTAAACGTGGAAAGTGCGTAGAAAGAGATAAGTTGTGGTGATATTGTTGGCTTACGACGTTGTAGATATGCTAGGCGAAGTAATGCACAACGCATTTCTAGACAACAGGCCCAAAGCCCAGTCCATCAAGACGAAATGTTGAACGACAGTATCGCAGTAATTACGCCTCAGAGTAACGAACATGCGCAATATCAAGAACAAGCTCCAGCCGTGCAACCGAATACCACTCGGAATAATGAGCCGGATTCTCAACAGCAAACCTTGTCTAGCAATGACCGATCATACTTCCTCGGCGACTCGAGCAGCTTATCTTACATCGTCGAGATGATATGTAGTCCAAGAGGCGGAGTCAGCGAGCCAGTCAAAGTTCACTATCCCATCCCAGCATCAATAGCAGACCGAGCAGTTGTTCCAACACGACCTCAAGTTGAGCCACTCAGCGTACAAGATGCTCTCACGATGCCATCGAAAGAAATATCCGACCGTCTCGTATACACATTCTTTGAGATAATACATCCTCCTTATCCAGTCATTGACAGGCGGTCCTTTTCAGAAGCATACAAACAAGGCAGAGCATCGCCTACCCTCCTGCACGCAATGTTTCTCGCAACGTTCATTCTTTGCGACGAGAGCCTTATTGGGGCAGCTGGGTTCAGTGATAGGACCGCTGCGCGCAAACATCATTATCTCCGTATGAAGACACTGTATGACGTGGACCATGAAACTGATCGGAACGTCCTCACAGCCGCTGTCTTTCTTCTGGGGTTTTGGTGGAATGGGCCAGATGATCAGAAGGATTCTTGGTTCTGGTTGGGATGCGCAACGTCGTGTGCACAGTCTTTGGGGATGTATCGCTCGTATGTGTAGCTTTCGCTGGCTGTGAGTCAATACTGACACAGATACAGGACAGTTTCATCAAGACTGAGCCCAGAGAAAAGATCTCTGCGGAAACGGATCTGGTGGTCTATATATGTATGTCACAGAAAAGCCTCGTGGATAAATTGTTTGTTAATCTTGATAGACTCGCGACCGTCATACTGCCGCATGTCTTGGCAAACCATGCAGAATCAGGGACGAAGACTGCGACATCGAGCCTCTTACCGAAGAAGACTTTTACTTTGACGATGACCATAACGACCCTCTGATAACACGACAAAAAGAATACCATACAGCCTTCGCGATAGAGATGACCAAGGCAGCCGAAATACGTAGGTCACTCCTAGCCGTTTCCTTCACGCCGCTAATCTTTGTCAGTCGGAGATATCGTAATCGCAGAATACAGCCCTCGTAGACCTGCGCTCGAACGATACAAACCAGAGAATCTCAAAAAGAGACTTGAACAATGGGAGGCGCAGCTCCCGAAATGTATGCAGAGAGCCCAGCCTGATGAGACATTGGGTCCGGCGTTTTGGGCCAACCAATTGCATATGGCATACCAGTAAGAGATATGACAGTCGTTGATCACGAGGTATCTAACTATCTGACCCATAACAGGAATTACTACATTCTTTTGTTCAGACCAAAGGCAATTGAGGACTTGACACCATCTGAAGCCGAAGGGGACATTTGGGCTCGAAGGGCAGCGGACTCAATCACTCGCATGACGGAAGATCTTCTAGCTGTCGGCGCCATGAGCAAGAGTCAAATGCACATGTAAGTCTTCTCCCTCTCCAAATCCACCCACTCGGCTGACCACTCGTCAGCGTACCCGCTGTCTTCGGCGCTCTCTCAATCCACACTCTTGTCATCTGCCGCAAAGACCCCATCCGCCGCCAACTCGCAGGTAACAAATCCCGCCAATGCATCCTCGCACTAAGCGAGCTCGCAAAACACTGGCCAGTAGGGTTATGGATCATGAGATTCTTCGGAAACCTCATGCGAAGACTCACAGGCCAAGGATCTGCCGTTTCAGCTGGTTCGATAGTGGATGTGACGTCCCGAATCGCGAATAGTAACCGTGGCGAGGATTCTACGTTGAATACCTCTGCGGAAGTTAGCAGAGCGACGTCGCAGACTTTGGCAGAGAATGGCGGTTCTTTTGGTGATGTGGTGAATAGTCAGGTTGCTGGTGCTGTGATGGAGACGAATGATTTGTTCCAGCAGCCTGCGGCGGATCAGTTTGGTTTTGATAATTTTTGGGCGGAAGATACGATTGATGTTGATTTACTGCTTCAGCATGGTTTATGTCCACTGCTTCCAGGCAACTTTGGAACATTTCCACCAGGAGCAGATTCACAGGGCTTTTAGAAAGAGAACAAATTCTGCTTGCCACATTGGCAAATCATAATACAATTCTTTTAGTAGGGTATAAAGTCTATCAATTCTATGTATCGCTTCTCTATAATGCTTTTCTCGTCAACTTCATCTATCGAAACACCAATTCATTATCACCTAAATTTTCAGCGGAACCCAATTATGTATCTCCTTATCAAATCTCCCATGTCGTACTTTAGATTTTTGAGGCAAATTTGCTCTTGGCTCGCAGTTGCTTGCCATATCTGAAGAACAGATAGGGGAACGGCGCCATGGCAACTGTCAAGAAAGCAAGAAGACTGGACGCCCACTGATAACCAAGCGTTTCGTACATCTGAATACCAAAAAGGGGAAACGCCGCTGAATCATGGTTAGTGGCTTGTAACGTTTAAAGGAGCGAGTTATGCATACCAGCAAATGAGCATCGAGCGAAACTGTTGGCTGCCATGGCAGAAGCAGCGTACTGGGGATAAGCGTCGACCAAAAAGGTGAAAATGCCAGTAAAGACCAGCATCATGCTAAGAACCCAGTTAGCGCACATTCTTTTCCCAGCAACAAGTAGAATAAACTTACCCGCAACCAAAAAAAGCAGAACCAATAATAGGCACAATCCAATGAATGCTAGAATACGTCGTCCAAGCAAACCAAAACAACCCAACGGGAATAAGAACGGCACCAAGAATACAGGGAGGGAGTCGATACTCAGGCTCACTGACAGCCTTTCCAGTCTCCTTCTCCTGTTGTGCCAACCACTTCAGTCGAAGTCGAGCCCAGAAAGGTGTCGTAGCAGTTGCAGTGGCTGAACCGATGAGGATGCCCAAGAATGTCATTCCAGTTTGCCAAAGACTCATGCCGTGGTTTGTTCGGAAGATAAGGGGGAATGCACCGAAGAACAGGTATAGAATACCAAGGAGGATAGCGGAGTAGAGATCCAGGCAGAGACACATTGGCTCAAGAAACAGAAGCTGAAAAGGTCGAAGAACAGCAAGCTTGAGTGTTTCGAGAATAGGCTTCTTGGTAAGCTCCATCGGCTCCCTGTACGCATCATTCCCAGTCTCCTTTCTCAACCTCCTCGCCTTCTCCCTCAACAAAATAGGATGAAACGTCTCAGGCGCAAAGAACACAATTGCCACCAAGACGAACGCAGACCAAATAAGCATAAAATAATACGTCCACCTCCAGTGCGTATTATAATTAATGAACCCCCCAATCAAAGGCCCAATAGCCGGTCCGATAAACGGTGCCAAAGAGACCAAACTCATCGGTTTTTGAATTTCATGACGTTCAAAGACATCTCCTGCTGTTCCTCCGGCAACGCTCAGAAAGGAACTTCCGGCGAAACCAGTGAAGAAGCGAGCGATGATCATGGTTTCGATATTCTGTGCCACGGCGGAGGGAATAGTCCAGATTATAAACATGGTCCATGAGACGAGGTAGATAGGTCGACGGCCGTAGTACTCGCTTAGTGGGCTGGTTAATATAGGACCGAGGGCGATTCCGAGGACGAATGTTGAGAGACCGAGGGTGGCGACGATTTGAGAGCAGTGGAATTCAGCGTTCATTTGGGTGTAGGTGGATGTGTAGATTGAACTTGCGCATGTGCTTCATATCGTCAGTGAGTGCCAAGTGAAGGTGAGATTGGAGGCTTACACGCAGAGACTTCCCATGCATGCAATTGAAACAATGATCCATTTTCGTAACCTCGACATACTCCTTGGACATTCAGGATCTTTATCACCATCCCATGAAACTTGGAAGGATTCGCAGTCTGTGTTTAAGTTGCCAGCTTCAGTAGTCTGATCGCTCAAATTCGCATTTTGATCGTCATTGTAGTTTTCAGCTGGTGGTGCATTCTTCTCAACATCCGTTAGAGAGTCTCGCTCCAAGGAAGCTCGTTGTTGATTTTGGGACATATTTCCTTCTCGAGATTCTTCTTTTTCGTTCATTGCCGCTGATTTAATGAGGCTAAAATATCAATGATGAAAACATGCCAACTTGTTTGCCAACACCCTTTTTTTCAAATCTGGGATACTGACGTATTTAAAACCAAATTTGCGGCTCCACGGCACAGAGAGATTTGTAATGACGCTTTCGTTTTACAATGAGGGTCCGGAGATAAGATGTGGGTATATCGTTATCTTAAGATGCCTCGGTGTCTTGAGCCTCAGTGTAGTCGATTAACGTCATTTGATAGGCTCGCTTTTTTACATTGCAGGGGTTTTTGGCCACCTCGGTTTTTGGCGCGCTTTTGCAAAGTCGGCGATTAAAAGAAATGACTAATTTTAACGATGAGATTGATGTTGAAGGGCGCAGAATGTCATGGTGTTTTGGAAGGCGGATTTAATATGCCGTGTAATTCCGCATTTAAGAGCGAGTTTGAGAATTTTGTAATGGAGATGTTATAAATTTGCTACGAATTGCCTGATTATGAGTGTTCTTTGGCACATGCCGATGAGAATTGTAAGATGGCTTTGTGAAGATCGGATCGTCAGCACATTCAGATAGTATTGGGAAAGCATATGAGTGCGTCATTGCAAAACATACTTTGACAGGCCTTCGATTATGTCTATTCTCCGGAAAACCTAATCTCTTGATCAAGATTAAGATAAGCTTTAGACATTTTTGACTTGTTACATCGTGCGTGATTCAAGGTCACAGGAAACCCAGCTACCCTGAAGTGTGTCAAAAACGAATATATGCTCCAGGACCTGGCCTCAATTCAACTCAACACTTGCCAGAGAATTGCTTAGAAAATTAATAGAGTAGTGAGAATAAACTGATTGACTTTGAAGACTTTTCGTCGGACTGCCAAATTTTATATCAACATGTTGCGGAGTGATGAAAGCCATAGTGGATAGATATCTTTGCCTGTTTCGTTAAGTGACCAGTCACCACTCCTGCTCATGACACCACTTCATCCTCAATCCTTCAGCCGTTTAACTTTGCCCTGCGTACTGAACACTTACAATAGCAATGGACCAAAACTCTGAAAAACCAGTACTATTCTTGTAGGACTTCTTCCCGGATTCTCTCAGGCCATCTCTGACAATCCCAGCGACATAGACAACTGTCTATACTCACGCAGTACGTCAACCCTGGATCAGCAACACAGAATCTGACATGTCTAGATCATAAAGTCCTGGAGCATATGTCAGCCCTGATTGACGACTACTTCAAGAAACACCTAGGTCTCTCCCCGGACGATGCAGAACGCCTCCACAAGGATTACTATCAACAATACGGCCAGGCAATTGAAGGGCTGGTACGCCACCATCAGATTGACGCGCTGGAATACAACGCCAAAGTCGATGACGCGGTCCCATTGGACGACCTCATCAAACCCGACCCCAAATTACGACAATTTCTCGAAGAAATTGATACTTCCAAAGTCAGACTTTGGCTGCTAACCAATGCATATGTGAACCACGGGAAAAGAGTTGTGCGGCTACTGGGCGTGGATGATTTATTTGAGGGGTTGACATATTGTGATTATTCTCAAGTGCCTTTTGTGTGTAAGCCACAGAAGGAGATGTTTTTGAAAGCTATGAAAGAAGCTGGAGTCTCTGATGCTTCTAGGTGTTATTTTATCGGTAAGATTGTCTACCAAGCCAAACTTTGTACTGATGTTTTATTAGATGACTCTCATAAGAACTGTGTCGGGGCGAAGGAAGCTGGATGGACTACTATTCACTACGTGGAAGAGGGGTTTCCTATGCCTGATACACCAGCCTCTCAGCATCAGATTCGCCATATTGAAGAATTGCGGACCCTTTATCCTGAGTTCTTTAGAGTTAGAAGCTGATACTAATCCACATACCTATCCAACTTCAACTACAGTCTTCTGGCAGAGACTGACGATAAGATAAGATAACGGCCATTGTATTACCCCGCATCTCCCCACTGTAAATCGCGTCGCGCGTCAGGAGCCAGTCGTAACGCGTGTCCTACCCGAATTCAATTAACCTCTAATCCCAAAAACCCCAAAAGAACAAATCATCCCAACGCTGCTCGACCACTTTTTCCACCATGAAATACTGTGTCTTGTGCGGAATCAACATCACTAGGAACCTTCCAGAGTCCTGGCTCGCTGAATTCCGCGTCCGTGAGTCCCCTCTACTCTGCCGCAAGCCAGGCTGAGGCTGATTTCCCTGGACAAGTCTACGCCAACGGCTACAATTTTGACGACATCAAACTTTCCGGAGTTGGTCGATGTAGTCGGAATGATGAATCGACGAATCAAATTGCTCCATTGAATCCCAAGAGGCGCTATAATCAGCTCATTCATGACGAGGAGCGTATTTCGGTGGATTACATCCAGCCTTCGCTTCGTTTCTTTAAAACCGATGGACAACTCTGGGGATTCCCATTCCATGAAGCCTGCTGGAATCTCTTGACATGCACTTCCTCGCCAGATCTTAAAACCTTGTTCCATCTTTGCATTTCAATGCCTTCCGGTCCTAACTTGGTGGGACCGCTGGACTTTGGCCACGACTATGGAGGTGCGGCGGAAATGAAATTACATCGCGCTCGCGATGTTCGACTGCTACCGACCTACTCGGACTTTGAAAATTTACCTCAAGGATTCCGATCGAATCCTTTCGAGATCCCTTCGCTGTCCAGGGCTATCACTTTCGCCGCACGTCTGCAGCACGATGCATTTCGATCCCATCTCGACCCCAGCAGACTCGAGCTTCATAAAGATGTCTTCAATTTCTTCCCCTCTGAGATACTTCAGAGTATCGTCACGCTTCTTCCGACCCCCGACGTCCAATCCCTGAGACGTGCTTCTCCCGTCTTCGCTACCCTGGGCTTGTCAGAGGCGTTCTGGAAATCACGCTTCCGAGAAGGAGCCGAATTCGAGCACATCCCTGAAGTCTTTTCCACCCGTCCAGAATCATGGGGAGCCTTGTACATATCGCTTTATATCTGGGCGTCAGAGAACGCAGGCATGGCCAACCGGATGCGTATTTGGAAAATCGCCAAGGGTCTTCTGAGGACAGTTCAGCAAATGGAGGGTGCCAACTGCAACGGAAAGCCTTTCGAGACTTACTTTGAGCCAGATGCACCAGAAGATGATCGAGGTAAAGATGATTGGGTCAGAGGTGGACGAATACCTGTTGAGGAGGAGGATTTCTTTGAAGCCGGCTTCCGCGCCCTTCGAGTTCGTTCCATCGACTTTCCCCAGCCTGTTCTGGTAAAGACCATTTACGTGAACCATATCAGAACACAGAAAGGCGTTTTTCTTGCTGGTCTGTTATTCTGTGATGAGGATGGTCCTTTCGCGTCTCTGGGTTACCTACATGATAAAAAGATGTCGTGCGTAACGCTCCCTCGCTTGCAAACACTTCAGGGATGGGAGATTTCTCTGGACCAGTCCGGTATCAGAGCCATTCGATTTGTCTTGGAGGATGGCGCAGAGACTGAATGGATTGGCCCTCACAAATATCATTCTCTATACCATTGCGTGCGACGTGTGACCGACATTCGAGGGGTGTCATCGATTCAGGCTGAGTTTGATGTAAGAGCTATTATTTATTCTGGTGGCATGAGCCCGACTAACAATACACAGGCTCTTAAACTCGTTTCATTGAGTCGCGACCGCGTAGCGCCCACACAGCCCACAGACCTCCGCAGGAATTTCTTCTGGTCGCCCCTTGTTCCACAAGAGGGGTGGATGTTCGATGGACTCGCAGGAGATACTCCGAAAAAGGCTAAATCTGAGTATCAGTCGGATCTACCTGTCCAGATTGTCTTGTTCGGGTATCAGGACGGCTACGGGTCAAGCTTGTCACGAATTCAAAGCTTTTCCTACGATGGGTATTTCCTTATGAATCTCACTTTTCGCCACGATGCGGTCGGACACGCGGGGACCCTCTGCTACCCCTTTTGTGAATTGATTTTCCAACGCGACGCACCAACGAGATTCGGTCTACCTCCTGGTACCGTTGTTGAAAACATTGACGGCCCAGGCGGCGAGGCAATCACAAGTATTGACGTACAAGCTGGTGGTGATAGCATCGTTGGTTTAAAGGTAGCTCTAACACCCTTCTATGTGCTGCAGGGCTAGTTACTGATGAAGCTTCCAGATCAATACTAACCGGAACCGGTCTTTGTTGATGAGTGATCCAAACGGTCCCACCATAAACAATGAATGGATACATATTCGTCCAAAAGGATCCAAGGTTATCGGGATGTACATGCGGGGAGATGGATCACGTGTAAGTTGACCATGAATGCGACTCTTTCTCTCAATGGGAAGGTACATGTCAGAGTGTTATACTAACATCGGCTCTAGCATTTTGTCTTCTCTGATATTGGCCTTATATCAGCCAACGAGTGATAGAAGGATTTAAGATAAGACAACCTTAACGATATGATGGATATGGAAATTATTGAGTTTTTTTTCTTTTCAAGTTTCTTGGATGTATGAACGCAGTAATATGACACTTATGCTACGGGCTGAGCAGACCCCAACAAATTACAAAGAGCCGAACCCAATATAGCCGCTTATGAATCTGACAGGCATCCCATGGAACCTGCAATCAGCTGATCTGGTGCTTACAGCGCTGACATAAATTCCGCTCGCTGTCTCAATCCATCTCATTCCCTTTTTCTCTACTCAAATCAGCGATACCCTCAAACTTGCACAGCAGATGGATCCGTCAAGGAGAGTACTTATCACAGGTGGAAGCGGCTTTTTGGGAGGACATATAGTCCGACAACTTCTTGAAGATGCAGAAACAACGATTGTTGTCGTCAGCCGCCATCCCAAAATACCCGTTGATGTTTCTCAAGAGGATCGTGTCTCGCTTCACACAGTGGACTTGACAATCCCTAGCCAGATTGATGAGGTTTTGGAGACGTTCAAACCTCATGCTGTCATCCATACGGCCTCTCCATCTTATATGGATACAGCGACAAATCTCATCAAGGCTAACATTGATGGGACAAATGCCCTGTTGAAGGCTGCTTCTGCTTGTACCCACACGCGCGCTTTTGTCCTTACATCCTCTGATTCAGCCGTTATACCTACGCAAGAACCTCTGTCGGAAGACGATGCTGTATTGTATGATAAGACGAACGCCCCCAATGTTTATGCAATGACAAAGGCGGCGGCTGAAAACCTTGTCTTGGCCTCAAACTCGAAACAACTTCCTTCTTCAGTCATACGAATACCTGCTGTATATGGAGAGTATGACACGAACTTCGTGCCTCAACTAGTCCGGAGTATTCGAAAAAAGGAATATAGAATGCAAGTTGGCAATGATACGAAGGTTTTTGAGTTTCTATACGTAAAGAAAGCCGCAGAGGCACATATCCTCGCCATGAATGCTCTTCTTAACCCAGACACAAGGGATAAGGCTGCGGGTCAGACATTCTTCATATCGGATGGAAAACCCCAGAAGTTCTTTGACTTCTGTCGGAAGTTTTATGCCACAGCCGGGTATCCCGTTGCACCAGAAGAGGTTACGAAGATGCCGTTATCTGTGATGCAGGCAATCGCTTCAACGACGGAATGGGTTTATTGGGTTTTGACGTTGGGATATATCAAGCCTCGGGTTAGAAGGGTTGCTATTGATCATCTTGACTCTGGATGCTGTTGGTCGTTGGAAAAGGCGAAGAGGATTCTGGGATACGACCCGGTTGCGGATCAGAATGAGGCTATTAGGAAGACCATGGAATGGGGGATGGGCACCCTGTGAGCGGAGGGCTTCAGATCAGTGTTGACTTCTGTATCATGTCTAACTAGCTACTGTCACTAGTACACATACTGAAAGTACTTATTCTTGAAATCTGTTTCATCCAGCAACCCCGCCTCCCAAGCCCTCTGCTGATTCTCAGGAGTGTGAAGTTCCAGCCTCGACCTATTCCTCATCCACAACAAAACCCACAAAGCAACAAGACTAGCCACCTGGATTGCAATGCATGTAAACATCATGCCCACCCCAAGCTCATATTGAGGTGCTTGGTTTGATTTAAAGAAGAATGGTCCAACAAAGTTACCCAAACAATATCCGATCAACAGCAGTGCATTTGTTGTAATCTTCTTGGTATGACCGGCTGTATTGGCCATTGAGACAGACATACTTAGTGTCCAGGTTGCTGTGTATGAGAACGACATCCACAGGCATGCTAAACGAGCGTATGCGTCGCTGTGGGGGAGGAAGTGAAGACCGAGGACACCAGCGAGGAAGGGGACTAGGCCGAGAAGCATGATTGGAATTCTGGAGTTCTTGATAGATGAAGCTCCCCAACTGCGAAGTCATAGTTAGATCAAAAGTCTGGGAAAGGGTTAGGGGATTGCTTACCAGGCTAGCACACATGCGACTAGCTGGACTGCGCCTGAAGGCATCTGATATAGTGTGGTATCGAGCGTACTGAAGCCAGCACCTTTGATGATGAGACCTTGGAACTGAAGACAAATAATTAGTTGTTTCCCCAGCTATGAGAAAATCATTCTTACCGCCGATAGCCCTCCGTTTGGTGAATTACTAGTCAGAGCAAACAAGAACAACAGCCATGTCTTCATATCAACCATCGCCTCCCAAAACTGAGGCATCTTGAAATGCTTATTCTCAATACCCGTGCCATTCCCTTTGACCCGCGCAATAACCCTCGCTTTCTCATCAGACGTCAAGAACTTGGCCCGCATAGGAGCACCCGGAAGCAGAAACAGAAGAACAATTCCCCAAGCAACAGTGATAGCCCCCCAAATGATGAATAGAACTCTCCAAGACGGTAGAGCCGACTTGACGTGGCCGATACCAAAGCTAGCAATTCCAGCGATGATGTAGCCCATACCGGCTGAACCGATCCAGATACCCATACGAAGAGGCTGTTCTTTTCTCATGTAGTACATGCTGAAGAGGAGCATTGTTCCTGGGTTGATAGCTGCTTCGAAGGCGCCGAGGAGAACGCGGACAACGATTAGTGTTGTGAAGTTGTTGACGGCTCCGTGAGCCATGAGTACGGCACCCCAAGCGATGACCTAGAGAAACTCAGCAACTCCCAATGGCAAAATTCATGAGAGGCACTTACAGTTCCTGACATGAAGTAATTGATCGGAAACCTCTGAAGAAACATACTAGTAGGAAACTCCCAGGCGAGATAACCTAGGTAAAAGATTCCGCCAGTCCAAGAGAACTCATTACCCTTGAGGCCGAGATCCTCTCTGAGACCGAATACAGCTGCATAGCTGATTGTGTTTTTGTCAATTGATTGTAATGCATACGTGAAGCAGAGAAGAGGCATAAGTCTCAGATCAAGTTTCCATCGTAGAGCTTTGGCGAGCTTGGGACTCGTTTCAATCTCATCCGCATCACGGCATAGTGTCAAAGCTTCAGCGGTAGATGCATCATTTATGGTGCCTTCTTTGATAGATTGGGTGTGTTTCAAATAGTCAGTGGCTTTTTCGAGGGCCATTTTGTTCATGGTCTGCATTCAAGATGGTTGGAACTGGAATCCTACGGATATGTATGTTCGGGCTTTATAGCCACCTTCTCGTTTGGCCCTCTTTGGATAACGCGTGGTTGATCAATGGATATTACAACATGATTCCCGCGGAAAAGCCTGCTGAAATAGTATGATATTTTTGTTCCTCTTCCATATTCAGAATTCTTATCATTACCCCTCAACTACAGTGTAACGTTGATATCGAGCATGAGTCGTATCACCGAGAAGCCTCCCACTGTAACATTGTCAGTATGATACGCACAAAGAAGGCTATAACTATCAGGGCAGATAAACAACTTGAAATTGCAATGGTTCTCCCTTTTGAGGCTCTAAGGGACTGTTTGCCTGATCTTTTTCTATCCTTTTCTGGCAATTGTAAACTAATTCTCTGCTATCTCGAGTTGGTGGATATCGATCGTCAACAGTGGAACCTTTGTTGACCCATTTTACCTATGGGTCCTTGATAAACGCGGGGAAAACTGCATGATCAACGGATAAGCCTATCTTGCAGATTGCCAACCGCCTCGTAGTTCTCCGCGGGAAATAGGATAAACGGCCCGGATGTTGCCCGAGATGAAGCAGAGTGACCGACTGGCAGCTGATAAAGAAGCCAGTCTGGCCAAGGCTCGGAAGAGATACTGCTCTGATGCAAGACTCATATCTCAGACTTGGACAAAATGACTTCACATCCCTACCAATCTCTACCCATCGACGAGAGGGTCAAACGAGTTCTGGCCACGACGCCCCTCATCGATGGTCACAATGACTTACCTCAGCAACCCAGAGCCTGCTTCCATGGTAAAATCCACAATAATGAAAAGTTTGACTTTGAAAAGGGTTTCGAGCGTGGCATGACTGACATTCCTCGACTCAAGCAAGGTGCATATGCATCACTTCTGTTATCATCGCTTAGGTGCTAATACGCAATCAGGCGCTGTTGGTGGCCAGTTCTGGTCTGTTTGCGTCCCGTGTCTCCGATTAGCTGAGAACTTTACTACCCCGGAGTATTCTGACATGGCTAGAGACGCCATTGAACAGATTGATTTGACTCTTCGGCTGGTTGAGTCTTACCCCGAGACCTTTCAACTGGTTAATGGTCCGTCCGAAGTTAAGAATGTTTATGCCAGCGGAAAGATTGCATGCTCGATTGGTATTGAGGGTCTACACATGGCTGGCAATAGCATTGGCATTATAAGAGCTTTCTACAGACTTGGAGTGAGATATGTAAGCCATTATACGGCTGCGGATATGGTGGTAATACTGACTTTGAGAGTGCACTCTTACTCACGTGTGCAATAATGCTTTCGCCGATAGCTCGACCTCCAAGATTGGGCCTGTCCACGGGGGGCTATCTGATCTTGGAAGAGCGGCAGTCACGGAGATGAACAGACTTGGTATGCTATTTCCACATTCATCACAGGCTGAGTTAATTCTATAGGCATGATCGTCGATATCTCTCACGTTTCGGAAGACTGCGCCAGCCAAGTCCTCGACCTTTCTCGGGCACCGGTCATGTTCTCACACTCCAACGTAAAAGGTGTCTTTGACTGTCCACGAAATGTCCCCAACCACATTCTAGACAAAGTTCCTGCCAATGGCGGTATCGTCATGGTCACTTTCGTTCCAGAGCACGTCACAACACGTCGCCGAGATGCAAAGATGGAAATGGTCATTGATCATCTATTCTACATCGCCAACCGCATTGGTTGGGACCATGTTGGCCTTGGGTCCGACTTTGACGGGATTGGAAGTGTGATTCCAGGTCTCGAAGATGTAAAATGCTACCCGCATTTACTCAAGGCCATCCTTGATCGTGGAGCTACCGAAGAGCAGTTGGCTAAAGTCATTGGCGAGAATATTCTGAGAGTTTGGACAAAGGTCGAGAAGACAAGAGATGAAATGAAGGCTGAGGGAATACTTCCCGTCGAGGATGTGTTTAAGGATCGTAATTGGTGGCGATATGATGGGTACTATCAGATGGAAGATCCTGACCCCGAGGATAAGCTTGGGCTTGGTTGGTTCGGAAGACCACCACCGGAAGAGGGCTTATATGAAGAGGAGTAGTTCTTCAACTGGAAAGCTTCAACTGCAACTCAACAAGAGGAGATGGAGGGTTTGCTGACAGAGGTGTAGGAAAAGTAAGTTGTAATACGAGTGAGGGTAGCAAACTACTATTAATGAGTCGGGGGCTGTTCATCATGGGCGACCGTCTCTTCCTATTCAGTGACTTACATCAAGAGCAAGTTAGAGCGACTGTTCCGGATCTGACAGGAGTTTGTTGAAGCCTTTGAGTTGACACCCGAGATGGCCAAACTTACAACAGTTTAGGCTCAGTATCTTGATCCCAGCCCTCACGCCCGCTCATGTCATCCTTTAAACAGTATTTATGAGAAAATCTGACGATAGTAAGTGTGAGGTTAGAAATTTGGCACCAGAGGACAGTTCTCATTGTTCTTGAAGACACCGATTGTGGCCAATTAATTTAAGGGGATAAGCTTTCTTTAATGGTCCGTGTATACTATATTTGCTTCCCACTAGTGTTTGTGTTTCAGAATAAGTCTGCGCCCGCGCAAAATACAGCAAGGAACTAAAGATCGAGTTCAGGCTATTTATGAAAGAGTGATCGGATCTATCGGCACGATATGTTGAACTGCCGATATATTAAGCTTTCGCAGTGAGATTGCAGGGGTATAAAGTTATATTATTATGATCCGCAATATCGCATGGAAGAAACATTTCGTATTGCAAGGATATCGAACTCTTCCAAAAAAGAATAAATATTGGGGGATCCCTCTCAAACTTCTCGTCTCTGATTTATATAAGGTCTTATCAAGGCACACAGCAACGAAACGCTCGACGTCATATCAAAGGAATATCAAGTAACCACCGAACGTAAGTAGACCCAATTCGCAAACCAAAACTACTAGGTAATAAATCCGTTATACTAATACTTCAGCAGCCTATCTACAATCATGCTCACCAAAGCCGCCCTCCTCACCGTATTCGCATGCAGCGCATGGGCATCGCCCTACGTCGTTACCAACCCAAAGGACCTCAAGAACGACTGGCACAGCAATGACTACACCGCCACTCGTGACAAGGACCAGATGATCCATTGGAAGTTCACCGTGGAAGGCCACAACGCCGTCCCCAACCCAGGCGACTTTTCCACCGTTTGCCAGGGCGTGCAGAACGGAACTCTGTGCGGCGAGCCCTGTACCAAGGCCCCAGCTTTCACGCCCTGCAAGGATGAAGCATATGTGGCACGTCAGTGGTTTAATGAGTATGGTACTACTGTTGAAGTGCGCCGTACTACTTTCCCTGACTTTGGGAAGAAGGTTGTTATCACTGGTATGGCCAACATTACTGAACAGGATATCCCTGGCACGGTGCACTACAAGTTGAAGTTTGGCGATTTTAACAAGGAATTTATTTCTACTCTTGACCCTCCTTCAGCGTAGATATAAATCCTTTTGGATTGGTATGGTGTATATATCTCAGGCTGCTACTGTATATCTTTCTCTTTAATGCCTTCTTTTATATGAGTGTATGAGTTAAACTCTGTATATAGAAAAGAAAAAGAAAAATCTCGATATTTTCTTATACTTATGACTTATAAACTAAGTTGCATTAAGGTGGCTAGAGTTATTTCTACTAAAAAGCTACTTATTCCTTATGAGCTTAAATATAAATCTTTATAAATTAAATATATACATTTAATTTCTTATATAGGTTACTTTTATTATTAAAGAATATAATATTAAATTAACTTAATTACATATATTAAAAGGTTAAAAAAAACTTAAGATAGTTTCTTAGGGAGTTTGTCCTAGAAATAGCTTAAGAATAACTTGGCACCATGCCCTCTTGAAGGGAACATAATGTGTTTTTAACTGTATTTTCTATACTACATGCAATTTTGATGCCGCGTGACACTTAGAGGCAGAAGCTCCTTTAACTTTGAGAAAGCCGGGCCCAGTGCCATTATAGTCCACTACAGAAGGTCTTACCTGTTTGTTGTTACATCATAGCATTCCAAATATCTAGTGATTAGATATTGCTGTTCACTCTGTCACTGGTGCGTGGTATATGTGTTCGAGTTGCGGATAAACCTCTGGCAGCTTCATGTGGAATCACACAGTGAAAGCGGAAACATTCAGGTTCATTACTTATGATTCTGCTCCTACAATTCACTCATTCCTCTACATCATAGTTTCAGAACTATACCAAAGTTTAGACGGCGGATAGTCCATATCAGCAAATATTACCAATAGTCGCACGTCAATACTCTCCCTCAGTGGAGAATCTTTGTTAGAGTTTGGAAGAAGGAATGCCTCCGTGCGGACATGCTAGGCTGGGTCAGATAGGTGTACTGCGCAGTAGGGTTAGACAGGAAACATGCGGTTGTTCTTATTTGTGTCTGAATCAACGGCTTTGAAGACAAGGACTTCGTCTTCAGCTTGGCCCGGGAGCCAATACCACTTCTGCCGTTCGTTGCAATGTATCATGAGGTTCTCGGCACCATATTTGGGATAGATAACATCGTTTTCAGCCATGTCACCTGGGTCAACCATAGTAGCATCGCATAACGCCAGAGGCCAGTCTCGTACAGGGACACGAAGAGGCCTCCAAACACTATACAGACTTCAACAAATGGCGATATGAAGCAGGACCTGTGAGACGGACGTGGTCATCTGGTATCTTGATTCGCAGATTTGTTCCGCTACATCCTCATGTAACTCACGAATGGTGGACTTGTTAGCTTCGAGTGTTACGTCTAACAAGTTGGTCAGAAGAGCTGGGTGGAGACAGCTATATATGTCATACCAACATGTGTCATTAGGCTACGTTGCGGCCTAGCACTGGGCTTTCCTTAGAAGTATGGAAACTCTCGGTCTCTCAGCCTCAACTGCGACGGAAGGTAAGCTTATCGAGCTTCTTCATATCAGCATCATTGGCACACCTGAAAATCCAAAGGCTGAATTTTCTTGGCTCCAAACTTTCTCTCGTAATAACAACACCCCTTGGTGACAAGTGATATGGCATGCAGCCAAGTTGCCTTGCCGTAAATAGACGTCTGCAGTGTTCAAGATATGGCCGTATAGCAGATGGTCTGATGTTTTTTGCCAAGAGCGGGATGCATCAAGACTGGTTATCGCGGCAGTAGAGAAACAACGCAGGTACTTTTGCCCCCAGCCATCGCATTGTTCAAGAAAGTCTGTCGCCTGATATCTGTACATTGTAACAAAAGGGGGGGGGGGCTATGCATGCTGTGCACCTTGTGAGGGGGCTGGGGAGATGTGTGACAACAAGGCCTCTCAGGCTCTTTCAACCTCCCCGCGCAACCTGTGCATCACTAACGGAGGCTTCCTTTGCACAAGAAATCCTCGTGGTAATATTTTTGATGGTTCGGTTACGAAAGGCCAATGAGGGCGCGGTCTTGTATTCCATTTCGTCTAAATATACCGGTTTAGGCGGCCAGACTTCTGCAATCACCCGCTGGAGCTCTTGTGAGTGACGATATTTGCGTCTGATTGCAGAGCTGGAGCACGGGCTTTTCACCGGATGCTGTATTACCAGGTCAACCAGAAGATTTAACTTGAGATCGTTTCCCTCCTTTCTACTCGTCCGGAGTATTCTCATCGGTTCAGAGTGTTTCCAAGTCGACGTGAAGCATGTCAGACCAGAAAGGTTAGTACCAAGTGACCAGTCAACCAGAGAGTCACTAACAATCATGCGATAGGTAATAGCTTTCAGTTCAGAATCGAGCATCAGGCTCGTCAAATGGGCCTTGACCACCTCCATCCAAGACCGGACCTTGACAACCTAGATTACTTTCTGAAACGGGGTAATCTAGCTTCAAGCATGATTAGTTCAAGGTCTAGTCCATCGCCACCCGTTTTGGATATCAAGGAACACTTCCTTGTCATTCATGATCTTTCCAGTGGTTCTTTCAAGACTTATGGAGGGACACTTGATGATATAAATGCCCTTTCAGCCGAGGAGACTACCAACAAGCCAGCCCTAATATTCTTGCGTGGTCATGCTTCGCCTTCGTGGTTTAACACGATTGCCAGGGTTTTCGATGCCAGTGCTGAGCTGTATGGCAGACATGCGGATTATCAATCTCCTTACTGGTCGCCTAGCCTTCTCTCGGCGCCCGATCGAGTTTTTCAGTTGCTGATTCCGACATTGTGCTTCAAAAGCGACGATATATCTTCCGAACCAGAAAACCTCCAGTCAAGGCGGGAGGAAGCCTTGGAGAAGATGGAAAAGTATTCCAGAGACCCACGCAGCTCTACCCGGGTAGGAGACTCTATCATCCGAAAGTAAGTGCTGCTAAGTAAGCAAGCCTACGCTTTGGAGCAGAAGGCAACCGTTAAAATCGTCAGACAAACAGGTTCATGGCGTGCCGTGGTGTGGCTGGATAATGGAAGGGATCTGTCAGATTCTCCCCTAACTGCCGAGCGCGACAGAGGTCCAAACCCATCTATCGATTCCAACAAATCTTGGAGAGCATCACAACATGCCTGCAAGCTACCATTCCAATACGGCCAGAAGCTTAACAAAGATATCGCTGCCAATGACGCTTTGTACGCTCTCAGCGAATTGTTTCTCTTCGCTGCTACTGCTGAGATGCAGTTCCTCAACTTGATACAATCCCAGATTAAACATGAGCTCTCTTTCATTGGGGATCCAAAGTTTCACACTATATCACTTCTCAACCTAAGATATATCAAGGCACACCTCAGCTCACACGAGAGACATCTTACCGACACGGTGCGTATTCTCGAGAACCGTCAGTGGCTGGATTGGCCCAGCTCCACAAGCGAGGAAGCCGGAAATACCGCAGCGATGTTGATTACCAACTATCACTTGGTTCTTCAACGAGCGAAGTATTTGGGTAGAGATGCGGAACAAGGCATTGCAATGCTTGCAAATGCCTCTGCTATCGATCTATCCAGAATAACCGCAAACAATGCAATGATCATCCTGAGACTGTCGATTCTTGTTACTCTGCTTATTCCGCTTTCATTTCTAAGTGCTGCTTGGGGCAAGGCTGTCAGGGAGATGGGAACGGAAACATTGCCTATGCGGTGGTTGGTAGTTCCTTCAGTTCCAGTAGTCGTTTCGTCATTGGTAGTTTTCCTTCTTGAGAAGATCCAGAATTATTTCAAGATCTAGATGCACTTAGTGCAACTAGTTATTAGGTATTACACTCTAATTATCTTTCTTAATTAACTATCCTTAATAAAACCACGTCAGTAAGAAGCCAAATAGCACTTTATGTGATACAGTCAAGGTTCAGGTCATAGAGAGGTAGTAGATGCTTGAGGAGAAAAGTCCTTCATCGTAGGAGTACATGCAATTGATGATAGGGAAGCTATCCTACATAATTCGTCTTCAATCACTAGCTTGGAGGTGAAGTATAGATCTACAGCGACTCCCTGTCGATGCATTGCCTAGCTCAAGCTCATCCCAACGGTCCTATGCAATTATGAAGCACTCCCTCGGATCGGGGAATGGAAGTGCCTCAGTGATTATCCTCCAGAAGAACCTCAAAAGCCTTGCGAGAAATTGTCCATGTCGGACCATTAGGCATGCCCCCAGGGCTTCGAGGAAAAACAGATGCGTCAACGACTCGCAATTTGTCAACGCCGCGCACGCGAAACCTCGAGTCAACACAAGCGTTCTCATCGCCATCTGGTCCAATAGCGCAGGTGGATGATGCATGATGGCTGAAGGCCAAGTCTTGAATGCTCTGCCTCAGATTCTCGGGGTCAGGGTTCAACTGCGTGTACGGGATACCAGTCGCGTCAAATGCTCGCCTGAGGAGTTCTATGCCTTCAACAATAGCGTCAAGATCACGCTCAGCGGACTCGGCAAAGTAATTGAAGTTGATGTTGGGCCGAATGCGAGGATCCGATGAGTTGAGTCTGACTGTACCGGCGCTGTTGCTAGTCTGCATCTTGACAACAGCGTGCATCCACTGAGTGGGATCGTTGCCCGCCCGTTCACCTGTAGAGTAGCCTGGATAAAAGCCTAAGAGACCCGAAAGAGTTGGACTGCTCAGGAACATGAGGTCTGAATCATTATCCCAGCTCTGGTTGCTTCTCCAGACAGCGCCGTAGCTGCTATCGCGTGCTGCGTATGGCCCAGCAGCGTTGTCGCGCCACAGTACGAAGCAAGGATCTTCGTCATCAAAGGTGCCGGTGCATGGAGATTCTCTCGGGGTAATCCAGTTCTCTTCAGCTTGAATTTGGACGGGGACTTCGTAGTTATCGTGCAGGTTGGAGCCCTGTGGAATAGTCAGTATCAAACATTTCGAGACTAGTGGGCAGACTTACAACAGCTGGTAGATCGACAACTACAGGAATATTCCAAGCTTCCAACTCCTCCCGCGGGCCAATTCCACTAAGCATAAGGATCTGTGGTGTGTTGAATGTACCACCAGAAACGATGACTTCGTGCTTAGCATGCACCTCTCTGATCTCGCCTGTCTGCTCAGGGTTGTATCGTCCATCAGCAGAGTACAGACCCTCGCCGACCATATACTCAACACCATAAGCGCGAGGCTTCTTGTTACGGCCCTTCTTGGTCAGAACACGTGTGGCTAGAGAGTGGAAGCTGACAGTCAAGGGGTGTCCGGCATCGATGACCTGGTTGATATAGATTCCACCACCACTCCTGGCGGCAGTACTTGGTGAAATGGCGACAGGAGTACTGTACATTAAGCCACCCTCATAGCGGCGAGGATCGAGCCCGTTATGATCACGAAGAAGAAGTTCGGTCATCTCTGCAGGATCCTCAACATCAATGCCCTCGGTCTCGCGGAACATTTGCGAAAAGAAGTTGGCTACATTAGGCTCCCCGATATGGACTGTGGCGTTGCTCTGATCATTCTGCAAACAAGTCTTAGTTTCAACTATGACGATCTTTAAAGACAAATACTCACCACGAGGTAGCCCTCGAAGCCATGACCAGGAGTACCCTCTGGTACGTAAGTGCAGTTCTCGATGTTCATCAAATGTCTGCGCATATGTTGATGGCCCCACGAGGCATCGCCTGTGAGATTGGCAATATAATCCCACTCGTTATCGGGACACCAGGCAAAGTTCATGGCGTTGACTTGAGCGCTACCACCAAGGGTAGAGCCTCGGGGATAGTATAAGCCAGCACTACATTCTCAGTTATCAGCCTCATCTAGCGAGGTGAGGGCGCTGTTACTTACGGCCTAGCACCTTCTGGTGGATCAAGTCCAACGTAGTAGGATCCATTGGTCTGGATATAAGTATACTTTGGATCACGACGAGCTGCTTCAAAGTCCTCGTAGTGATTGACAAAGAACTGCCAGGAGTGTCCCGGAGTTTCGGCAGCCCTTCGAGCCCTGAAAAGCCGTAAGCTTCTAAGTATGCCCTTTCGATCAATTGAACTTACAGAGCTGGCAGCTGTTGAAGGATACTGGTATGGTTATCTCCTCCGGCTTCGATCAGAAAGACTGAGTGTCCCTCTCTGGCTAGGTTTGCACTTTGACTTGTCAGCGAGTTAGTTGGTACATGGCTCTTTGCTTTAACTCACGCGAGGGAGCCTCCTCCTGGACCGGACCCGATAATGACATAGTCGTAGATGTCTATCTTTGCGGCAATGCTAGCAGAGCCCGTAGCCAAAGTGGCTGCGAGAGCAAGTTTGAGGCGATTGAGAATCATTCTGTAGATATTTCTGTGTGTATTTGTTATTTCGGATGTTGTTCCAGATAAAGCCCGAGTCAACGCGATCTCTTGACACCTTATATACTGCTCGACCTTGTCAATGATCGACTATGGACTTCCTGTCCATTACAGTCAAAGACAATCTCATCTTGGCATTTGGTATGATAATCTTCACAGCCTCGTAACCGCGTCACCAAAATCAAGTCAAATGCGTAATATCAACGAGAATTACTTGTGGAATTGACAGCCATGGAGCTCCGCGGGTATGTCCGGTGTTGCCGTTGTCAGCAATGCTGACATGCCAAGTCTGCGGGTGAGCCATGCCTCACCAAGTCAACCTCTCATCATCAGCCACTTACGACAGCACCAGAAGCGGATATTAACTTTCAAATACATATCAATGCGGTGATATAAAGTCCGTCCGCGGCCCGGGGCGCCGGGTGTATGCGAGAACACCGGATCTTCGCAGATTAGACCACTGTATCGGAGTCACACTCCAGAACACTTGATTGTGGCTATATATGGTAGATCTATCCTGTATCTATAACCATCCAAAGTCAAACAAATATTTATACATTCACTAAATGCAGTCCCATGCCAGCCATGATAGCCCAAGCTGGAACCATCGTGGCCAAGGCACCAGAAGTAGATGTTGATTGGGCGCTTCCACTTGTCTTGGTAGTCTCACTCTCATTGGCCTCATCACTTTTATCTGACTCATCCGTCTCCTTGGAAGAAGATCCTTCCGTCTTGCTTGGCTCACTACCCAAATGATGGTCAGAAACTCGATACTGAATAAACTTGTACACCGCTAAAACTCACCTTTCTTCGAAATCATCATTGCCACCATTCTTGGCACCAATGCCACCCTCCTTAATAGCCTCCTTAGAACATTGCTTGTTATAAATATCCTCCGACAAAAACTGCTGAGCACCATTGCATAGCTCCTTGAAGAACAGGACGCAGTAGCCATAGTAGGTAGAGCTAGCAATGGCTGGTTCGTTCTTATTGGGATCGCATGAGGCCAGGCACGATACAAAGTTTGCACTGCCATCGCCTGCGCACATGCATGTTGCGTATTATCGGGTTTTGTAATCGCCTAGACAGCTTTCGTAGGTTTGGTCGAGACAGGCGTCGCATGCGTCTGTTTGGTAGGCTCCAAATACTGGATTGGAGGCTTGCACGGCCGTGAGAAGGCCGAGGGCCATTGAGATAATGGCCGATTGCAACATCTTGTTTAGTTTGAAAGCAAAGTATAGTATTAAGTGCGTGAAGTCAATGTTTCGGTGAGACAGAATCGCAGCGAGCGTAGCAAATCTGGGGAACTGGTAGCCGGGCGGGCTTTTATACAGCATTCAAATATGTTCCAGTTCTATAGCTTTCAGCTCAGGCACTTTCAAAACTCCTTTTCCTTCAATTCCTCGCTACACAATCGTTTTCGTTCCCCAACCCCTGGATACCGTCCCCAAGATCTCAGCCGCTGTTACAAGGGGTCGCCCTACCGATCCCGCGCGGTCTCGACCGCCACTTTAAACTAAGCATATCTGAAGACGTCAAGGCTGATTGGGCCACCACCAGCGAGCTGAAAAAGAACTACCGATTCAAAGCGCCAGTAAAAAAAGCCCTGGCAGATTTTGCCGTTGAGATAAGGACATTGGCTGTGTTCTAGACAGAAAACCCCTGATTTTAGTCGGCACGTGCAGCATATTTGTGTCAATATTTAAGCGCGGGGCGTTCACTAGGGCGCCATTTCAATGAAGCGACACCGCGTGAGAAGGATGTCACATTCACCCTTGCGAGCGCGGCTGTCAATAGTCGAACGATAACTGTATGGCTTGATAGTACAATATCATGGAGCGGCCGCATCAATGGCTGAAACGGTGGTGCGATGGTTTGGAGTTTTTGGCAACATTGCAAGTTGATAGTGACAGTAAAAGCCACTTTGATGATTATCGCGACAATATGAGGAAAGACTGTATCTATGGATATATGACAAACAATAAATCTCCAAACCGCAGCGTGTATTCACCATCATATCTAACCAGATGTCTCGTACCTGTACTCCATCTGATTCGAAGCACTGGCCTCTCCAGATCTAGAGTCATCCTTAGGCACGAGTTCAATCGCCGAGTCCCTCGAATTCGGCTGCAGATTATCAGGATACTGCATAAAAAATGCAATCATGACCAGAAGCATCAGAACCGAGTCAAAAACAAAGATGGGCCACTCTTTCTGCTGCAGATATCCCTTCTTACCCATAGCAAATTCGACAACTCGAAAGATATTTCGAACAAGAATGAGAACCGAAGTGAAGTAAAGCATGTTTAGATATGCTTTCCAACGAATTGTAACCGGAATATTCGTATGCCTCAAATGGTCTTGGAATCGTCGGTGAAAGATCACGCAGCAGACTACAAAAGCGAGGAAGAGGACGATCTGAGCGATGAGACCTGCAATGACTATGTCTTTGCCAATATCAGCGAGATCAGCATTGGCTAGCAGTCCACCGCCATTGCCCTGAATGTTGAATGTAAGAACATCTCCCATGACGAAAAGTCGCGTGGTCCAGCGGACTGAGATAAGAGAACAGCTTTCTCCACAAACAGCTCTGACCAGCCGAGAGTATACCATGTATAATGTCGCAGCGAAGAAAACAGGAGGTAGAAGCAGAAAGATAGCTTGCATGATGTTGAGAGGCAAAGAATCGGTGGCGTCCCAGCATAGAGCTCGAAAGATGTATCCGAGTGCTTCGCCTACAGATATATTAGAGGTCTACAAGAATAAGTGGGGATGAAAAGACTTACAAACGCCACCTATAAAGAAAGGTATACAGAAGCGAGTTTTTGACTTGTGCATCTTCCATCCATTGGCGCATGTTGCAATAGCGAAGAGGAGAGTAAAGACGATTGATCCGGCAAGACTGGGTACATACTCCCATAGGTAGACTTTACCAAAGTATTTCTTAAGAGTCGGCATATTGAAGAGTGGAGAGAAAAATAAGGCTGGTACAAATATTGAAGTAAACTGAAGAGGAAAGAGAGTTTTTCTTTGTAGTAGTGTAAAAGAATATTATAGTCGATCGCTTGAGTTCTTGAATATGTTACTGGATGGCAGTGAAAGGGAAGGAAGTACGCGTTCTACAACGACAACAATATATACAAATTCTTGATTCCCCTTGTCTCTCATCCCCTGATTCTATCTGCAAATCCTCCGCTGACACGCGTGTTACGTACTGGCTATGGCGTACCATATTACAAAAATATCGAGGTTAACCTGGAGCATGGAAATAAGATCGGGCCCTCAAAGTCCGAACACGCGTGTTACATAATCAATCAACAAGGACTAAAACATACGCCTTACTATAAACAGACTAGTACACTCCCTTTAGGCTTTGAGATAACAAGGGTGCACTTCGCTTACAGCTTGCGAGTCGTTGATGATGAATTCCTGTCTCAGCTCCGTTATCTCGTATTATTCATGCCTATATCCAGGTTTTTGGGTAACAATACGGATCCAGCCTGATTATTTTGATTGAGTTGAACAACTTGATTCGGACAGAATGCTTCGTCGCAGTCACAGGAAGTCAAAGAAAGGATGTCTGCAATGGTGAGCCGACGGAATAGCAAGCTTCAAGAACAACAGGAACTAACACAATCGTATCAGCAAGCGACGCCATGTCAAAGTATGGTATCTCCTGTTTACTGCATTAATTTGGATTATTCAGCATGCATGATACTTTAAGCTTATTTGCCTGCATTGCTTCTCCATTCACTTGTTCGTTCCCTGACTAACACGCGTGTTTGACCTACCAGTGCGATGAAGGTCGTCCCATCTGTCTTCTATGCCAAATGTCAGGTCGAGACTGCAGCTTTGCTTCAGAACAACCCCAAGACCAAATATCCTCAACCTCAGACCTATCATCCCGCGAAGGATCACACCTCAGCCCAGACGCGAATATTAGATCTACCAGCGCAACATCACTATCCGACACCAGCCAGGAGTCCAGTTTCGATTGTGTCGTCAACATGGAGCATATGGAGCTTTTCGTTCACTTGACAACAAACAAAGATCTGTTCAATCTCGGTGACAAGGTCGAGGATTTTCAAAAGATATTTGACATCTGTGTCAAAGAAAGCCTCAAGACCCCGTATATTCTCCATGAACTGCTCGCATTTTCTGCACGCCATCTTGCAGTCATTCATCCTGATCGCTCAGTCAAGTATCTGCACCAAGCTGTTAATCTACAAACACGGGCCGTTTCACTATTCAATTCGACAAAGCGCCAAGTCGAATCATCCAACTGTGTTGCCATTCTTGTATTCTCCGTCACGCTGGGTCACCACCTCCTCGCTGACGCCTTGGCAACCCGTACTCCAGACGGTCTCGATGGATTTCTCACACACTATGTCCAATGCGCCGAGATGAACCGAGGCTTCTATCGTCTGATACTCTCTGCGTGGCCTCTACTCCTAGAATCAGAGTTTGAACCAGTTCTTTCGTGGAGCAGCCGACAGTCATCCAAAGATCCAATCGGAAATCACTGTCAACCCATCAAGCAACTGATAAACGACTCAACTGCTTTAACAAAAGAGGAAAAAGAAGTCTGTCAGGAAGCAATACAGTATCTTCAAGTCGGCTTCGATGCCATATTTGGGGAGGAGCAAGGGAAAGAAAGCAGTCGTTACCGCATGATATTCCAGTGGACCATGCTTGCGCCCCCAGAATTGATAAGCTTGTTGGCAACAAAAAGACCAGAAGCTCTGATTCTGCTGGGTTATTATGCCTTATTGCTGCATTACGGAAGAAGCCTCTGGCAGGTTGGAGATACAGGGGTGTATTTACTGAGTCTCATTGTGGACTATCTTGCCCCAGAGTGGCATATTTGGCTTGACTATCCTCGAAGAATGATGGCATAAATTGGAGTTTATATTGCCCTGGTAAAATAACCCAATCTTATCCCCAGTATCCCTTTGGTAGCTTATATCAGAGTGGCATAGACAGAATAGCTCCACCTGCTCCAAAATATTAACTTGCAGACTATTCCTCAACAGGACGATCCACATACAACAAGGAAAAAAAATACTCAAAAAAAGAAAAAGAAAGAATGAGGCACACCGGATTTGAACCGATAACCTTCAGGAATCTCCGTGCTGTAGAAGCTGGAATCTGACGCGCTACCGTTGCGCCAGCGCCCCATCTGTTGTTGAATTCGAGTTTTATAATCACAAACTTGAATGCAACACCGGCAGTCTCTCAATGCAGTCAACATTTCGCTGCCGGATTCCAGATGCCTCGCTTTTAACAACTTCAGGCTCTTGTATGAGAAGAAGTTCTAAGTAAGATGGCTATTTTCTATGACATCAGGGGCATATTCCTTCCAAGTTTCCGGCCGAGCCTGCATTTCGGGCAATCGACCTTCCTTTCCTCCATCGCCATATCCTTTACTTCAACTGAGAACAAGTACACAACACTTTTCATCTTTTCATCTATATTTCATCACTTGAATATCGCTCTTTAATCAGCTTAAGTATCGTTCTTTTATCAAAAATGCCTTCATTCCAAATTCTGCCCGTTGAACTCATAGAATTCATCGTCCGCCTCGTCGACCCCATCGGTTTGATGTCGTTGAGACTGACAGACCGGACTATCCGAGAGCTCGTGACACCAACAAAACGACTCAAAGCCGAAGTTCTTCTAGCTTGCGAGTGTATTGAACAATATGGAGGACCTACAATTGACCTCTCTTGGTGCGGACACCGCAGCATAACTCCCTTGGAGAATTTAGACATGGAGAGCCGCGTCGAAGAAATGCGGTTTGCCTGCACTGGTTGCATCCAACTTCTTTCGCACAAGCATTTCGAAGAGATATTTCTGGTCCAATCTCTGTTCCGAAAACCCTTACTTGAAACCCCGGCCGACCTGCCGAGTACGTCGTGGGAGCCGGTGCCTGCAAAGGTTCCACTACCTGGCGATACAATAGAGGAAGTGCTGGAAATGTTGATTGGCTGCTACCTGGCTCGCCTGTACCTTCAAAATGGAACTCATATAGCTATTGCGCTCGGCTTTATTGTGTTTAAGTCCATGCCCGGTTTTGAGACCATAAGCGCGCTCAGCTGGCTAAGAATGAGTAACATTGAAAGAGAACAGCTTCTGCAGCAGAGTATAAGCACAATCGATCGCATGCCAACTGGCAATAAACGGCACTTACGAAAATGCAACGACTGCCGATATGAAGAAGATTTGCTGTCCGCCTTCAACAGCACGAATCTTGGGAGTAGCACATTTCCAATTGTGACGAGTCGACGGCTCCAATTTACAACAGTTATTGATCGTTGGTTCCCAGGGTTCTTGGATCTCTTACCATGCGAGCAACCACCTGTCAACATCGCTCTCGATCTACGAGGGGAGACGACTTACAGAATGTGGATGGCTCGATGTCCTAGATGTAGAACATGGCAGGAATTGAGGGCTTTTCGAATGGGCAGATGGTACAGAAACAGCGATAATCCCCATGTTCGGCGATGCGAGCTCGGCACTGCGCTCTGCAACAATTGCGTTGAGCGAGTCCGGGGCCGCGAAGCCCTCGCCACAGAACTCGCAAGTCGGCTTTTGTGCCTTATTCGGGCGCAAATCTACGAACTGTCAACAAAATTGAAAGATTTTGTGCGTGACCATATGATCCGTTCCGGAGTCTAGTCTCCTCAGGGAGCGGTACAGCAGTGGGATGATTTTGTTATGTGGACACTGAGTTCACATCGAGACTTTACCGATCTTTACTTCCTCTGCGATAAGTGGTTATATAACTGCGAATCGTTCTACGGAGAGGGGATTTCTGATCTTCAACAGTGTCATAGGGACTGGAAGAACGGCATTGTCACGTTTGAGTCGTGGTTTGTATGGTTGAATGGGTGCAGGCAATACATCGTCAACGACCCAAATCGTTTGGACGGTTTGTTGTTGGAGTGGTATGAAAAGCGGGACGGAGCTTCATTTAGATAAGGTGGTATGAGTTGGGAAAGTTTGCATTCATCGTTATTCAGCGTTACTCTTATCACATAAGGAATTCTTCAGAGGCACTTTTAGTTAGTTACTACATACAGCGTTTCTCATTCTGCTATTATGTTCCACTTTATGTTCTGTTACTGTGAATTGGTAGATGCTGGAATCTGACAGTGAAGCGTTGGGCAGATTCCAATGCACCGCCTCCAAAAGTCAGCCTCATGCAGAATCAATCTCCACTGACAGACATGCCCCCAGTTCAGTCTCGCTTACTCTTAGCAACGTCATGTTCTGACGAGGCCAAACCATTCTCTTTCCTTCAATTCACATCACAGACTCTTCCCAAGCAATTCTTCCATCCAGCAACAGTGTCTCAAAATGACCACCAAAACCCCTCATATTCCCCACATCCATCTCCTCTGCATGGAGGAGAAATTCAGTGACGCATTCGAAGCCGCCCGCAAGAGCCGCAAACTGCCCGACTCCATCTCAATCGAGATTCACAACTGCGCCTTATCCCAACTCTTGAGCACTGTCAAATTCGACACGGTCGTCTCACCTGCCAATTCCTACGGTCGTCTCGATGGTGCTTTTGACGATGCTATTTCTCGACAGTTTGCACCGCGCGATGATTACCACGCGCTTACGGGTGTCGCCCAAAAGCAGCTTTACAAGACGTGGCGTGGTTTCGCACCGCCTGGAACATGTACTTTGGTAGAAATACCGAAAGAGTTCGAAGCCAGATCGCGGAATGTTTTTGGGACTCGGCGTGTTGCGCTTTGTCCGACGATGAGGATGCCTGCTGATGTTCGATGGGATAAAGAGGTTGTATATGAGTGTATTTGGAGTTTGCTCTGTGCGATCGACAATCATAATCGCGATGCCACGGCGGATGATCAGATTCGAAGCGTACTCATGACGCCATTGGCAACTGGTGTTGGAAGGGTAAGCCCAGAGAAATGGGCTCTACAGGCTGTTCTGGCTATGAAGCATTTTGTCGAGGCTTCTGAGAATCCTGAGAAATGGAGTTCCTTGGAATGGGCTGATCTTGGGAAAACTTGTGCTGAGACGCAGCTTACATGGTCCAAGTAGTAGTCTCGAAGTCATAATTGAGACCGTTGCTTCTGTTTGCAAGAAATTCAAATGACCTCAACGCATGCAATTCAATTTGAAATTCGATATAGCTATTCTATGCATATTTAATGTTGTAACGAAATTTAACTACTATCTGCATCACCCTTCCAGTTGATCCAACTCACCCACATGCCGTAAATGACCATCACGTACCCTGGAACCACTTGGATTCTCTCTTTCCATGTACAGGATATAGAGAGGCATTCGAATCCGATGAAATTCTCACACTCCGTCAATGTGGTGATAGAACCATGACCATCGCATTTGAGACACCTAAAACAGTCCAAGTGCCACCTGAGATGTTTCTCTGGAGGAACAAAGATCGCCGCGCTATCGATCTCTTGTTTGCATTCTCTGCAACATAGAGCTCGCTTGTTGGTAAATGTTGGCTCATTCTCCCAAAGCGCTGGAAGTGGAGGTATCTCTTTCGTAGCAAGTCTGGACAAGAAATTATCGAATTTATCGTTTTTCTGGTCCCAGGACACATCCTCACTCCCTGGTTTCAAAAGCGCTTTCAACGCTATTTTTAGTATTCTTTTGAGGCGTTTAACTGCAAATGAAACATTGTGATCAATGAAGCGTCGGCTGATGGAATCAGGGAAGAGTGCGATTGTATTACCAAGCTCAGAAGAAGCGTCACTGGTCAAGGTAACGTCAATTCCTGCTATCCGACCCATGTCAGCTAGATATGTATGATGTGGTCGGCCTGGACTTACCATTGGATTGCCAGTCGTAGATAGTCTTGAAAATGTGTAGTAATAAAGAAAGCATAGCCTTTCATCGGTCAAACCTTTCATCTTCTTCAGCGAGGACTTCTGCGCGGGCATCCAAAGCCGCAGTAAGTCTACTTCTGAAAAGGGCGATCAGGTCTGACCCGACTGTGTATATTCGCTCTACACAAACATCATGTATTTCCTGGCTTTGATCATCCATTTCAACAGAACCTACTTTAAGAGAGTCAAGGTACTTGCATCCTCCAGGCGAAACAATAAGTGAAACCCCCCACTTGTGAATCGAATAACAACTAGTGTGCCATGCCTGGTTTTTCTTGCGAAGTCCTGAACCGAGAATGGGAAACTTGCAGTTATGGCAATGTGCTGCCAAGTATTGGCAATAGTGCAAGTCGCAGTATTTCTCATTCTCGTAAAGGAAGTACTGATTCCTATTACTAGAGGCGTTATTGCATTTGACGCATGATAGATGCTCATGGTGGTAGCGTTTCCCGAGAAAAGTTGCATAACCTTCTTTTAAAGGTTTACTGCAGTCGAAGCATAGAAGGCCACGGCGACTATAGTAATCTTCTTCACAGATAACCCTGTCTCTTTCTGCTCCGTCTTCTCCACTAAGTATAAGTTGGTGAATATCACAGTTACCACAATCCTGGATGATTAAAGTTAGAGTTGAATCTTGAAGATAAGGGTTAATACTAACATCACACTTGTACCGGCAATCACCAACAGTCTTGATTATATCGCTGATGCCAACATGGGGAAAACTTTGCTGAAGAAGATATGTGACATAAACCGGGATCTCGGTTTCCGGCTGTTCAACGTAGACCGGATATCTCAGAGCTTTATTAATAAAGCCTTGTGGCCCCAAAACCTCTTCTGCTGGTAATTGAAAATCTTTGACTTCTGCGCCTGTATCGCCAATGGACGGAGCGCGCATGACAGCAGACTGTGCCTCTTGTGTTTTTGACGATTCATTCGCGTCTAGGTCGATTTCGCGAATAGTAACTTCATCTGAATCTATAATTTGATCTGTTTCTTGCGAAAAATGTTGCTGGCTCCCATTTTGAGCTCGAACAAATGCTCGCCTGTAAACGTGGCTGTTAATCACCAGATCATCAAACTCAAAGTCAAGTTCAGACGGAGCAACGCCCGAAACAACTTCCATATCAAAGAAACTGAGCTCGGATGCATCACTTTCAAAGATGGAGTTGGAACATGAGTTAATACTCGGAGTTCGTGATCGAAGTGACTGGGCTTCGGAAGCGGTCTGTTCTATTCTAAAGCCATGTTGTTGAATGTCTTTTTGGATGTTCGATAGCGTGTCCCTCAAATCGAAATCAGTAATACTCGGCTAGGAGAAGAAAATACTAACAGTTCAAGGAGGTTGAGCAGGAATGTGATGGATGATTGCTGTCCCCTCAGAGCGCCTAATAATTCCTTCAGGCGGTCTTGATTCCAGATGAATTTGAGCTTAGCCCAAACTCCGGGATTCCTTGATCGGAGGCTTCTTGTCTCGGCTTCGAGACAGCTAAAGACAACCATGCATCCAGTAAGCGCCGTTTCAAAAGCTGTCCAAATTTCTGTTCTTGAAGCCCAAGCCTGGGCGAGATCTTTTCTTCGAAGAATCTTCATCTGCAGTTCTGATAAACCGATACTGATAATAGTCGACTCGGAACATATCATGGCGATAACGGCTGGGACATCTTGATACTCCCCTGCAATATCATGGAGCTTTTTGCATGTTGAGAGGCATGTTGCTGTCAATCCGACCTAGGCCTGGGTCAGTATCATCCTGTCGAAACGCTGGTGGTCTTATTTACCACCGAGGTCGCAATAGACAGCGGATCCATTTTAGTGGTTTAAACTGGCCGCTAGTCTTTATTTCATCAATGAAACCGCGAAGAAATTGAGTTGAGGACTTGGTAATGGGGAGCTATGTTTTTGATCGAAAACAGGGCTGCAGTTAAGCGCCGGCTCAACTGAGCTGAAACTGAGCTTCTTGGTGGGCACAGCCTCACTAAACTGCCCCTGGGTCAAAAAAAGGGCCGCCAAGGCTGATCATCTTATGATAAATACCTATTTCCTCGAGGTTACCTGATTGAGCTGTTCCTATTCTTAGACTGATTTGCATGGTATAAAGCTATGATTCATAGGTGCGTAGGGGAGCGAACCGCTAAATGTGAGACAGAATGTCACAAAGCCCCTTTTCTACAGATTGATATTGAATCTGACTAACAAATACTCCACAAGCTCACTCACCACTTTTGTTAACAATGACCTAAGTGGTCAAAATAGTCATCTGCATCCCAGGATATTCGGTGACATTGAACTCGATCATTTGCGCATTCCCATTCTCACCCTTTGTCTTATATCTATTTCCTGAGCCTTGCCTCCCTTCTCGTAATTATTTGTTACTTACATACTATATTTAATTATTATCAGCATAGAAAATATGGCTAGGATCCCATTAGATGCATTAACTAGTTTATAGGATATGTTTAGCTACCAAAGAAGTCTAGAATTAGCCTATATTCTATCAACCCTACAAGCTTCCATCGCTGTCATAGCCATTATCGAAAAATCGCCTATCACTATCATCGCCATCGTCAGACTCATAACACTCACCGCCGCTTCCCGAGCTACTACGATTGCTACTCCCGTCATCATGGCCTGAGAAGTCACTTTGCATGCCGACATCAGAGTCTTGATCACCGTCGCTCGAATCATCGTCATCGGAGCTAACCCTGTTTTCATAGCCATGGTCACTGCTTTGACCTTCAGACTCGCTGACATCATCCTGAAAATGCCCGTCATCGTCGCTGGAGGAATCCCCATCGTCTTCATCATTATCAGTATCCTCATCACCAATATTGGATTGTCCACTTTCATTCGTGGCTCCAATACCATCCGACGATGTGTCGCCGTTATCGTCCCCATCGGTGGCATGCTCAGAATCAGAGTCCGTATCAGAATTCGGTTTGTTGTCCAGATTGTTCGATCCATCGGAGTCAGAACCCGGGGATGGGCCATGAACCGAAGACTGATCATCATGCTGAATCAGGGGAGGATCAACATCCGATTGAGTCGAGCTGTCACTACCATTCTCGGAGATGGGGTTAGGGGTTATATCAAGCGGCCAGAATGTGTAAGGTCCCTCTTCATCACTACTGTCACTTGGCGACTCAATCTCTGAATCCGAACGAAC
Organism: Fusarium algeriense; assembly: GCA_002982035.1. Taxonomy (NCBI): domain Eukaryota; kingdom Fungi; phylum Ascomycota; class Sordariomycetes; order Hypocreales; family Nectriaceae; genus Fusarium; species Fusarium algeriense. Next base: position 76,852 of record PVPY01000397.1, on the reverse strand, counting down.
ACTCTCCTCACTGAGGTCTGAGGAAGGAAGAGGAGCAGCTGGATGGATATGGATGTGTGACACGACTTCGTGTTGAGCCTCGGGCTTGTGACCATCATGGCCGTTGATGACGGTCTCGTCAGCGTGACGAGTATGGGCATTCTGGTCATGCCCATGAAAATTGTCTGAATGATGATCGTTGTTAGGTGTGTGTCCTGAATGGTGATTGCTCCTGGCATGACTAGAATCCCAAGATAAACCGAGTCCCAACCCTTTTGTATTGCTTCCAGTATGAGAATGATTCTTGTCCACTGAATGGGGTTTCCAAGTTGAACCGTGGCCCTTGGGCTTGTCTGCAGCTTTGATAGTCTCGTGGGGCGCTTTCATCGATTTTGCTTCCTGTCGCAGTTTTTCTCGGGTCGCAAATCCACTCTTCTCTGCACTGGCTGTAGCTCCAACAGAGCGAGCACCAGCGCCATTGCTCTTTATAACCTTGGGCTTGGCCTCATGTTTCCCCTCGGAGTGTACTTGCCCCTCAGGTTTCGGCTTCTTGGCGACCTCTGGCTTCTTCGCATTCTTGTCTTTGACCAGTGTTTTGCTATGTTCCTTCACGGCTTTGATACGGACCCTAGGAGCCTCATGAATCAGCCTTGGGGAGGAATTAGGCGTGTCAAAGTGACCCAGGGTGTGCCGGCTCCAGTTCTTGGTACGCAGGGAGGCCTTAGTCCGTGGTGCAGACTCGGGTTTTTTGGATAGAATTTTGGCTGACAACGTAAAGCTCTTGAACGTAACTGCTGGAGCCAAGTTCTTCTCAGCTTTTGGCTGCGATGCCTTCTCATCCATAAACCTGACAAGGGCTGTAGAGTTTGGGAGAGACGTGTTGTTGATGGACATGTCCTGTTTTATGATGCCGAGCCCATCAACAGCGGCCGTTTGGTTCTCAGCTGCTACCACTGTATCCTTGCTCTGATAAGGGAATTGTACTGAATCTCTGCCCTTACTGAGCTGAGCGACGTCTTTCTTGTCGCTCTGAGTGTCTGCCTCAAGTAAAGGTATGTTGCCAGCAATTACGGTCGACCCGATCTCGGGACTGGGTGAGTAGACTGATTCGGTGTTGTTTTCGAATCTGTGTTCTGTCCCCCCTTTTAGAATACTGGTGGAATTGATAGACCTCTTATTAGAAGCTCGAGATCTCTTAGTCTTAGTCTTAGTCGATGTTTGTTTCTTCGACCGTGAAAGTGACACAGCAGAGTCATGGCCATGTTGCCCGTTGCTATTGGAACTGGCCCGGGAAATAGTTTCAGCCAGTGGCTGTATGACGGCAGCATGAACCGACACTGGTTTACGATCATTGGCAGACAGGATTGGAATATCCGGCGTTTTGTTCGCTAATGGCTCTCCGTCGACTGACTTGAGCCTGATGGAGCTACCGACATGACTTGTGTCAAATGACTGACAGACGGAGTCATTGCCTCCAGATTGAGAAGCTGCCCTGTTGTGAAATGATATTCCATGTGCGGCGGCAATATTGGAATCCTTTTCGGCAGTCCGTTTAACCAAGGGCGTCAAGGTCTTTGTGAGATGCAGGTGGTCGATATAGAAGGGCTTTTTCTCCTGCTGAAGCCACTCCCACGCATCCTTGGCCTGTGCGACATCAGGAAGAGGAACCACAACTGCTTCAGGGAAGCTCTCGGTCCCAGCTTGAACAAATGGCGGATAGTTGTCCAAAGATGAAGGCGCTTGTAAATGGTATGAACCATCGGTGCTGCCTTTGGCTTCGGCAAGAACAGACCAGAAGTTGAAGCCGTTAGGCACAACTTTCTGTAGGCACTTTGGACAAAGCTTCTTAGTCTCAAGATTGCTGATCAGTGTATCCTGTTGAGCACATGTAAAGAAGCCAAGGCGAGATGGGAACTGGATGTTGGCCTGATTTGCGTCTTTGATGTTATATTTGGGAAAATGTCTACAGCCAAGGCCTTGGCCCTGCAGGAAAGTAGAGAGAAACTCGGCAGAGCCTGGAGTGATGTCACCTGGGACACATGCGTTAGAGAAACGGGACAAGGAAGCATCAAAATGGGGCCAGGGAATACTCACTGGTATTCACCACAGATTCAGTCATGGTGGTCATTGTTGATGAGGTTAGATGGATTGGACTAAAAAGGTTGACTTAAGTACGAGATAAACTTGAACGGGCTGAAGACTCAAGAATATCCAGTCTACTGTCCGGAGAAATGACACAGCCTCATTTATCTTGAGGAAAAAGCTTAATGGCATGAACCTTTGATGTTTTCCTGAAATCAGGCTCTGAGAACGTAGCAGCAGGCAAGAATCTAACAAAAGCAATCTTACACACCATCAGCTGCCGACTTGGGGCGGCTGCATATCTCATGATCTGAGTCAGTTTCTCAGCCTGATTAGGTACCTCGCTGTTATGTACACGTAGAGTGCTGAGGCACTTTGTTGGTGGGGGCCGAATATGTAGAAATGAGACCGGCTAAGCCGTGTTTCATTAGTCTGATGCAGTGAAACCCTCCATCAACTCTAGTCAGAGACTTATTCTGAAATAAGGCTCCAGACTTTGCTTGACTTCGGATACCTCAGCACTCCCCAGATGCGAGGAAGTAAAGATCCGTTCCTGTCTTGTTATTCTGGAGTGACGATTGGGTTTTGATCATAATACTAAGCTTTTCCGCTCCTGAGACTGCGTATCTTGATACACAGCCAGCCATCAGCGGTGAAGATCATTTATACCAGCTCTTGACTTATTCAAAACATCTACAACCCAGTCTTTCTAAACTTGTCTGCACCCAACAATGGCTTTATCACTACCACAACGTCTCTCTTCTCTCTCTACACTTCTGTCATCTCCCAGCGGTGGCGACCTCGCGCGAGCTGAACAGTTGATGTCGCAGTATCTAGCTGAGGTCAACAAACCAGCCGGGCGCGAGTTCAGTTACAAAGATGCCAACGGAGTTCTAGCCAAGATTGCTCAAGGAATCATTCTTGACGTTACTCCCGGCCTAGTCCAGGCTCTTTTTACCTATGATGCCGATGTCTCTATTGCCCGATTCAAGAGCACCAACCTATGGAAGTCGATCCTTGGCAGAGATCAAGTCGATATCCGAAGTCACGTTCTTGAACAGGCCCTCAGAACTTGTTCCGACCCCATTATCTATTGCCTGGCTCAAAAGGCCGACAAAGTATCGGTCAATGAAGCTCTTCCAATAGCCATCAATCTTGGAGATAGTCTCAAGACATACATGCTACTCAAACGCGGGGCTGACGTATCGAAGCTGTGTCAGCCTTTTCAGACAGCTGTTGTGAGAGCCTCTGACGAATTGATTGAAACTATCGTCAGAGATGGAAACGGAGTTTGTCAGGCCTGCCGCAATAAAGGGCTTGTACAGACTGCCAACTTGGGATATGAGCAGAAGGCTCAGATCCTCCTTCGTCACGGGGCCGACGTTAGCTTTGATGAGGCTTCTGCCCTGATGGCAGCGATCCGTACCGGCCATGAAGCGATTGCGGAGTGCATTGCTGGGAGTGATGGCATGAACAAATACCCTCTCCTCATGGATAAGGCCATAGCAGAAGCATACACCCTGGAGCAGTACCGACTAATCGATGTGCTCCTCGCTTCAGGCTCCAAAGGCCCAAATACCAACAGCACGCTGTCCGCTGCTCTCAAAAGAAACCAGTTGGGTCTAGCGCAGACACTTGTCAAGCATGGCGCAACGGTACCTGACCAAGGGGGACCGTGGCTGCTGTCCGCGGTACAAAGTGGTCGTCCTGAGCTGCTGCAAGTTGCTCTACAAAGCAACCCAACCACAGAGTTACTCAATTCTGCAATCAAGCATGTTGCGGCGCTGTCAGACATCAACGTCTGCTACCAGATGACCGCTATGCTCTTAGCCGCCGGTGTCCTAGGGGCCTCTGTCTGCGAGGCCCTGATCCAGGTTCTGGACAAGAGCCTAGCACCAGAAGAAGAAAAGATGCAACTGCAGTTGATCAACCTGCTTCTCCAAGACGGCAAGGCTGACATAAATCTGTTCGATGGTCAGTGCATGGCGCTCATCGTGACCCAAGGGCGGACTGAACTACTTGACTTGCTTTTGCAATACAACCCATCAACTGAAACTCTTATTGTTGCTATGGGATCTGCAATGGACCTGGTCATACCAGATCTGCGAGGCCAAACCATAGAAACTATCCTCCGCAACAAGACCGGCGATGCAAAGGTAGATGGAGCTCGCTACGAGCGCCTACTTGAAGCAGCTATCGTGGCAGCCGCAAAGAGTCTTCGACTGGAGATATTTAACCAGCTAACATCCGAGAGGACATCAAAGCAGACGTTTTGCAGAGCACTTACTGCCCTGACCTCGGAGAACCCTAAATGGATGTCCCCTGATGGTCTGACTATGGTCCAGACTCTCTTGATGCGTGGGGCATCAGGTCCCGCATTGGATGACGCATTCCGTCAAGCCGTCAAACACTGTGAACAAGAGGTCATCTCGTTACTGATAGACTTTGTCAGTGACAAGGCGTTTGATGGCGCTCTCAGCGACCTCGTACAGCACTCGAAAGAGTGGCAGGTTAGTGAGAATCTGTGGTTGGTTGAAGAACTGGTTAGTAGATGTAGCGATAACGCCGTCAACGAATTTCTTCTTGCGGCCGTAAGCGCATGCGCTATTGGTGATGCTTCTCAAGACATAGTCGACACGATATTCGCCGTTCGGCCGACCAGTGCGGATGTCAACTACAAGAACGGGGAACCCCTCAGGCGCGCCATCGAAGGCGGTGCCGTGTCGTTGTTGAGGAGTCTGATTGACATTGATGCAACAACAGAGACTTTGACACATACATTCATGGCAGCCATCACACATCATCTGAAAGAGGACATCGTACTGGCTCTCCTGGAGGTTCTGGTTGACCACCGCCAACAGAAAGGCGTTGGCTTTGATGCCAACAGGGTCTTAGCCAGTGGTCTTCCGCCACTTGCTGCCTGCTTGTCAACCCACCCTAAGTCTGAGGCCTTGGTAGAGCATTTAATCAAGATTGGTTGCGATACTGAAACCAGATTTAGTTGGAAAGTCTACGCCCACAAGGAGGCCCAGATTGAGCTCGTCACTGTTCTACAGTGGGCGTTATGTCCGCAACATAATGAACGGATAGCCACTACAGCCATTGCGAAACTGGTTGATGAGAAAGGTAAGACAATATTTACGCTTTTGCTTTACTCGGATAGCTGACTAGTAACCAGCTGACGTCAAGTCTCTTACGTCTACCTCCAGGTCTACACCCCTGATCCTTGCTGTGCATCGCCAGCGTAGTGACGTGGTGGGCAAGTTGCTCGAAGCAGGCGCAAGTCCAGAAAGCAGAGATTTGTTCAATTGCACGGCTCTGTTTTATGCCTCCCAATCAGGTAATCTCGAGATAACTCAAAAGCTCGTCAAAGCAAACTCCCGGCCCAATGATGGTAGTCTCCACGAGGCAGCTCGAAACCTACACAACAAGGTAGTAGAGGCCCTGATCAAGGGCAAGCATGACCCCAACTTTCCAAGCAGCAGACCTGAGCATCAAGGCAGAACAGCTCTTCAAGAGCTGGCTCTCCGATGTGATGGATCGAAAGGCGTCGCAGATCTAGAAGATACTATCCTAACCCTGCAAAAGGGAAAAGCAAACTTTATGGCTCCGTATGACGGCAGAAATGCACTTTTCCTGGGACTTGAGAACCTGCATCCATACCAGGTAACCTCGGCATTGCTCAATACCGTCATGTGGCAAGATATCAACAATGAGCAGAACGTCTTCATCACCACTGATCCGACAACGGGGAGCAAGTGCTACTTCTCGCCCACTATGTATCTACAGCATGGCTGGTACTCTGGAGATCCAGCTCATATTGATGGGCTGATGGGACTCTTCCACCAGATACAGTGTGTTGATCGATTCTACGCAGAGCCTGGCCTCAACCAAGTCGACTTTGAGCAGCTGCACGGTGCCACCGGCATGCCCAAGCATCTCCTAGAAGCCGAGAACAGGCGCCGCACTGAGGAGGAGAAGCAGAGATACAAAGACGTTGAACACCAGCGCAAGCTCGAGCGTCAACGCGAAGAAGCCCAGTTAAAGGCCGACATTGAGAATCAGTCGCATCAGCAAAGGCTGGATCAATCGGTCGCCAGCCATCAAACCAAGATGGCGCAAGGCGCGCAGATAGCTAGCCAGCAGCAAGCAGCCCTCGAGAGAAAGCAAGCTACGCTTGCTGCGGCTCAGCAACAAACAGAGAGGTCCAAGGCATGGGCAGCTCAGCAGCAGCTGGCTAAGCAGAAGCAGACGTTACATTTCCAAGAGTTGCGAAATAAGGAGAATCTGGCGTTTCAGAGAAAGAAGAACAGATTGGCTTCGAACACTATGGCAGCCAAGAGGGCTTAGTGTAAGGAAGGTTGTTGATGTAGGAACAGGTCGAGACCGGGTCTAATATTCTGGAACATAGTTGGGTTGGGATTTCTTCAGTATGGTTGTTATCATGATCTCCTAAATTGCTACTGCCACTATAACTACATTCATACACCTAAAAATCTCGATTGATGAAGCATAATGAGCTCAATATCATGATGAACACCCTCGTGCCGTGTCTCCATTTTCGCATGCTATCTTGAGTAGTCGCTGCTTTAACCTGAGCAGACCCTCAGCTCCCTAAGCGCCAGCCGAGTTGACGACGAGTGAAGAACAGGATCTCTGTCTCCCGTTTCAAGGATCATAGTGGAAGATGCTTATCGCGTCTGTTGTATGCTTGCAATAACAGGAGCTGCAATAGACTGTTGACTAGCCTCCACACAAGACTGACGTGTAATATCCAGTTAAGCTGATGGTACCTAGTCAACTGCTATTATTAGCTATATAATTGACAAACAGTTGGCTTACGAGTCAATGTTGGTGCCCTCAGGACTCAGTTCGGCTTCTTTCTCGACGCAAACCAAGGCCGGTCGTCTTCCTGCAGAACGCGCCAGGAAGGTAGCCATCGGGCGATTCTCATCTTCGCACAACTACGAGTTTGTCGACTAGCACACCACTACTGCTCGTATCAATAAGCGGCATATAAGCCTCAATGACAGGGTGGTTGGGCGGAAACGCGCGCCTAAGGAGTTATCTGTCGATCGACTTGATCTCGGACAACTTTATTCAGCCACTTGCTATTCAGCCACTTGCGGGAGCTGAGAAACTTCTGGAGGATGTACCTTTTCAAGCCTTTTCAGCCCCCACTTCAGATACCAATAACCAAGGCTTCAACGAATCACATTGTAGTCTACATGACTCACCACGCCCAGAACAATATACGATTGATGTTACCTGCCTTTTTAAGAAGACGCAGCATAAGCTTAACCTTGTTTATTTTCATATATCCTTCGCAACGCCTCATATGCGGTCTGACCACCTGCAGAAGCGAAATATCCCTTAGCAAATCCCCAGGGGCGTTTATTACCAGGAGTTGAGGTGCCTGGTGGTACGTACGTGCGTGCGCCGGGTCGCTGTACTTTGACCTGGAATTGTGGAATCAGGCTGTGCACGGAGTAGGTCTCGAGCAGTTGGCCCACAGGATGAGATGCACTTTGTTTTCAGCTCCATAAGGCAAAGGGAAGAATAGTGAGACAAAAATAACACCGTCTGTGATTGTGATTCAGCGCGGGCTGATTAGAAGATAGTTTAGTGGTCGGTCGGAGGCGGCAAACCTGCAACATGCATCATAAGTTATGGTGAGCTAAAGCAGGCTCTACAAGGATAATGCGATCTGTGGTAGGGCTGCGGCTCTTGGGACTGTGGCCATGAGATGAGATGTCAATTTTGAAGACAGCCACGGTTTCACCGATATTGAGATCGTAGAAGTCGTTGCGCGGTGCAGTGACAACAGTTGAGATGCAATATAAAATACCTACTAGGCTGACCTCGCTGTTTCGAGATAACAACAAATCTCACTTCTCGACAGCTTATTTCATCTTATTACCACTATCACTTATCACTTCGTCAATAAATCAACTCTATCAACATGGCCGCCGTATCCAAGATCATGACAGTCGTGCTTCGCATTGCACAGTTGATCTGTGCAGTCATCATTGTTGGCATCGCCAGTGACTACATCGCAGCTCACCAAAAACGAGGCCTCGGGCACCTCAGTCGCTTCATCTTTACTGTTGCTGTTGCCGTTGTATCTGCCTTTTTCGCCTTCATCTGGCTGATCCCCTTTTCAAGCAACTACATGAATTGTCACATCGATGCCATTATAGCTATCTTGTCTGGGGCCATGGCTGGCTGGTTGATTTATGTACGTTGATCAAGAATATTCTTTCATAATGACTCGGTACTAACTTCTCATACAGTCTTCGGAAAAGCAATGTGGAGAGTTCGACATGGCCGATGTCAAGGCAACTCAGAAGTGGGATGATGACACTGCTGACTTGTGTACCAAGTGGAAGGCTCTCTATGTCTTTGCACTCATTGCTGCTGTCTCATGGCTCATCTCTGCTGCCGTTGGGTACTTCTGGCTCAGAAAGAATAAGAAGGCGGTAAAGGCGCAGTACAAGCCGGTTACTGGCGGTCGTCGCCGTCACCGTTAAGTAAACCTTTGCTTCGGCATTGGTGCCCACTTGCGGCGATGCGATTGCTTTGAGATTGAAATTCTGGAGGAACTGACGGGTGACTAGAGCTATCTAGTGAGGTATGTTCGGGTTAGATTTATGATTGGTGCGTCTATGGCTACTATATCTTGGAATTGGTTGATGATGGAGTATTTATTGGATTCAATAGCTCAATAACATTCATTTCATGCCTTATGTAACGTCGTCTTTCGTGATCCTTTTCTCCTTCCAGCGGTCGATAACGCTCATTCCACACAGAGCTACTATGACAAGCGTTGGTAACAGAAACAAAAGAAAAAGAGCTCTTTGAACTGATAGAAAGCGAAGATGACGGGAAATAGTACCAGACCAATCAAGGTCAATATCATGGTAAATGGCACAATACTGGATGCCAGTCCCTGATAGATGCCCCATTGGGGATATGTTGCAAGACCAGTCTGAAGGGCCGTCAAGCAAACTGTCATGGCACCAAAGATGAAGAGATAGGGAGCGCCAAAATTTGCAAAGAACGTGGCGTAGTTGTAGGTGACTCTAAAGTAGCTGCATCCGTATCGCAAGCTGTGCCAAAAGTTGAGCCTCGTGAGACGGATTTCGCCATAGTGATAACGCTCAGCTACCTCTCTATCCCTGAGGAATCTAAATGGCTTGATGAATTTCCACCATTCCTCCCACGGCACAAGACTTGGTACTAGCTTGAGTTCTTTGGCAACATCCAAGTCGGATTCGTGGCGGATCAGACGAGCGTAGGTGCGCAAGAACCCCAGAGCCTCGAGCCACAGTTCATCATCGGACGACCGATAAGGCTCGAGGTGTTTTGCCCAAAATGCAGAGCTTAATAGGCACTTTGGAATGGGCTTGATGAAGATACGGTTGTAGTGCCACGTCAAGTGAAGGTCAGGCCGCTCCGACACGACTACCTTGCGGCCTAAGACCTGTTGGTGGTGCAATGGGCTGATGTTGTCCGGCCTAGATGCCAGAAATAGCAGACTGTAGACTCGCTTCAGCCGCACGGTTGAGAGTTCGGCTTCAAGGAATTCGCGAGCGGCAGCCTGATCATCAAAGGGGATCAACGGGCTGCCGAGTACGGTACCCTCCACTGGCGACAGATCGTTGTCACCGGTAAAAGTAAACGGTATGGCGTCGTCGCCTTGGTCAAGCATAACGGGTGATGCCTATCAATTGCCTAGATTGGTAATGGATAGAGTAGTATCGCGTAACATGGGGGCCAAAGAAGCAAATACGCAACCCTCAAGATAATCTATGCGGTCATGTTTTGAACTGGAAGATGTGGATGTGCGCCACTTATTAAAAGGGGTTTTTGTTCCCAGCCTGATTGCCAAGAAATACATTGTAATTGTGCTTCGCGCGTATAGCTGGTGTACAGCCTACTCTTCGCCCCAAACTTGGCCGAACTTGCGGAGCCTGATGTCTGCATCTCCCTGATGCGGTCAGCGGCATGGTCCATATGCAGTCAGCCAATATTCAACCCAGTACGAGCCATACGCCACCTTGGCCGCAGGCTTGCATGGATATGTTACACTATCAAGCTTGCTAAATTCGGTCACACTTTCAGGAAAGTGAAGGGCCCATTAGAAATCAGGCTGTAGAGAAAAGACGACTTCAATTGCTTGTGACGAGTGATGGGGCTCTGTTGAGGCGGTATGCCAGAGGCCGTGTTGTGTCTTATATTGTTGCAACAATCTTTCCCTGAAGCGAAATCTACACCCGCAAGCAGTTTCTCTCAAATCTCTTTCACCTATCCAGAGCCTCAAGAACAGGAACCATGTCGTCAGTAGCTGAGCCGTCGCAAGTTGCCGTTTCGTCTAATGTCAAGACACCATCCATCAAAGCACCCGGGATTCCAAAGATTCGTCCACAGGATCTCGGAGTCAAGATCTATCATGAACCGCAAGATGTGGATGAGACAGACCTTGAGTAAGTATGATTAATTTCCACAGGAATTGGCGGCAACTAATCGTTACTTAGCATTGTTGCGGTTCATGGTATAGGTGTTGATCCTACAACCACCTGGACTCATCCAAAAACCAACCAGAACTGGCTTCTTGATGAGACCATGCTGCCAAGTCAAGTCCCTTCGGCACGCATAATGACCTTTGCGTATAACTCGGTTTGGTATGGCGACGATGCCGTCAAGCAGTCGCTTGAAAGTGTCGCCAACAGCATGTTACTCCAATTAGGAGAAAAGAGAGAGGTGCGTGGTATCTTCCTCTTTCAAAGCTTTATTCTGTTTGCTCATTGTTCCGCGATATAGGCTTGTCCAAATCGACCCATTATCTTTATTGGACATTGTTTCGGCGGCCTCGTGATCCAAAAGGTAAGGTTTCTATCAGTTCGAAGCAACGCTGTACTAAACAGCCTTATTCAGGCGTATACGTTGGCCGCGCTTCTGCCCCAAGATTTCCCTCATCTTTCCGAATCAGTGATCGGGATGGTGTTTCTAGGAACTCCCCATCACGGTATAAGAGAAAGCTCTGGCTTGTCCACACAGGGAGAGGTTTACCAGGCTATTGTTGCCTCCAAGCTCCCGATCCAGGATAACGCACTACACACCATGGCTCACGACAACGATCTTCTGAGGAACTCTGTGGATGCTTTTACCAGAATGGTAAATACCGTCAAGCCCGCCCCCAAGGTCTTCTGCTTTTATGAAAGCAAAGCGACCAAGCTAGGCAGAATTGCCGGGCCAAACATTGCACCAGTTAGTCAGAGTCTTATCGTGATCAGAATGACAGGAGAATTGACATATTGCAGGAGTTCGTTGTTAACCAGACATCTGGTACGCTCAACGGCCACCAAAACCAGGAGTTGTCGCTCGATCACTTTGGCATGAACAAGTTCGAAGATGACCAGGACAGCCACTACCGAAGCGTCAAGCGCGAAATAGTTAGAATCATCAAGGCTCATACACAGAGCGAAGGAGACGAGCTGAGTAAGTCCCCATCTAACTAGCCATGGCTGATCTAGTACAACACTTTCTAAATCAACTTCTTTTCAGCAAAGTCCCCCACGCCTCAACAGCATCACAGTATGCCCAGATTGGGCGCTCCCATCGCGATGGAAGCCAATTTTGCACCTCGGAACGGTGTCCTCTCAAGAATCGATGGTCTATTCAAGAAGAAGCAGTTTGTCGCATTGTGTGGATCATCTGGCAATGGGTAGGTTGATCAGTACCTAACTACGAGAAACAAGAGTCTGATTTATTTTTTTCAAGCAAAACTCATGTTGCAGTGCAATATGCCCATGATTACCCACTGGCTCACCCTGGTCATGAGGTCTACTGGGTTAATGCGAGCAGTATCGAGGAACTGCAATCCTCATACATGCGAATTGCAGAACGGCTTCGCATCAACGAGGATGACAAGAGCAACTCAATGGTGATCCAGTCCGTCGTTCGACGCCTCAAGAAAGAGCCCTCCCTGATAGTGTTTGATGGCATGGACAATGAGTCCAGACTGAGCGGGATCGACTTCACTTCAAGCAGACCTTTGGCAGATCTCGTTCCTCAGACCGATCAAGTGAGCGTGTTGGTCACAACTCGATCCAAGACGATAGCCAGACAGATGGTGAATAACAGGGACAAGTACGTTGTTGAGATAGGACCAGTCACCTTTGAAGATGCCTCGGTGATTCTTCTTGGAAAGGTTACAAGAGATCCTTCAAGAAAGAAATTTGTTGAGCAAACATGTAACATTCTCAACAACTCGGCTGGCGGCCTCGCGTTGGCATACTTTTACCTGCTAAAAGCTGGGAAAGAGGTGAATCGGAAGATCTATCTCGAAAAGCTTTCTTCGAAATCCGCAGCAAAGCCAGGTGTTCTCAGCGCGTGGGAACTACTACACGAACTCAACAAGCAGATGCACGAAGAAACGGTCAACACGTTGCTGATTATGTCCTGCTTGGACGTTCAATGCATTCCTTCAGAGCTGTTCGAAAGACGTGTGGTGCAGAAACACCTCCCCCTTCTTGAGAGCTTTGGCTTTGTAGAGACGTCTACAGACCGACAGCTTTTCACCATGACGGCCATGTTCCGCAAACAAGCCCAAGAGATGTTTGATCATGACATTAAACATAGAGAAGAAATCCAGGACCTGGCTGTCGACAGCATTCAAAAGAAGTTTGATTCTGAAGCTAGTGAGGCCATGGTTCCTTGTGCTTTAGCTGCCCTCGCTTTGCAGCACGTCTCACCACAGCGTGGTAAGCGGACTCAAGCCGACTTGCTTTTCAGCATGGCGCAATATTACAAGAGTCGAAACAATAATGAAAAAGCACTTGAATACTTCCGACAATACCTCGCAAGACGAGAGGCCGACGTGAATCTGCCAAACAGGAGTAGCGTTATCGAAAAGACCAGGCAAGCGATCATCGAAGTAGAAACGGCCTTGCGCGAAGCCCCGGGGTCGATGGCGTTGGCCCGAAAAGATCCTGGAGAAGCTTCTGGCTTGACCAGAACTCAACAGGGTCGCTCCGGTGTCTTGGCCTATGGGAGAGACTTCAGCACTTACAACGAGTGCGTCGAGATGGCCCAAGAGGGTCTCAGGCAAGCCTCCAAGGGAAAATACAAGGACGCAGAAAAGCGCTACCGCTATGTCATTGCAGAGCTTCAAACCCAGATGAACTCTGACAAGCCGGAAATCAATCTCATGAAATTCCACCTCAAGGTCTTGAGTTGCTTGGCGGCTACCTACTGTGCCCAGGGTAGGTTCAGAGAAGCATCAAAAATCCTGGAAGCTGTGATTCCGGACCAAGAGGCCATCCTGGGGGAGAATGACCCGGAAACACTCTTGTCCCGCAACGATTATGCCCTACTACTACAGGATAGCGATCCAGAAACTGCGGGCCAGGAGCTGCGGCTGGTGCATGCGGAGCAGGTTCGTCTGCTCGGCCCTGATAACCCCGAAGCTCTTCGTACAGAGTCCAACCTCGCGTTGAACTCAAGCCTGCGGGGCGAGGTTAAGGAGGCAGAGCACTTGTATAGAGATGTATTGCAGAAACAGAAGAGGAAACTTGGGGACGGCCATCGCGACACAATGGCGACGCAGACAATGCTAGATGAATTGTTGGGCAGAGGAGAGGAAGCTGTCCTCGCCAGAACTTGAACGTCATGTATCTTATTCTTACTACTGCTGACTTGTTTTTGTCTATATTTAGGTTGTTGTATTTCTTAATACGTGATTTAGCCGATTAAAGCTATTGAGAATACCGCAAGACCAAGAGTGAAGAGGCCCCTTCAAGGGTCATAACTTAGCGGGTAGCTTGATTCTATAGGCCTGCACCACTCAACAAAAGCCCAAGTGTGAAAGTGGAGCTCGATGCTCTCGATGATTGGCTGGCTCGCATTTTGCGGTCCGTGATTGGGTATGCCGCCATGACTTATACCAAGTTCCTTGAAAGTTCCAACCCATCAATGGAGCAATATCCATAGAAATGTGATACTCTCCGTTTTTCGGGCCGTCATGTTCTTAACTCCGGAGCTTTCTCACGTATTTAAAGTCGAGTATAGTCACTGGTTTGTCGAGATGCCTCAGCAGCGTCAACTCAACAATCTACTCTAATAACAAGCAATATAGCCGACCTTACTTCTATTCATAATGTCCACAGCCAAAACCTACCCTTTCAACCCTGCCAAAGACATCCCCTCCTTAACTGGCAAAGTTATCTTCATCACTGGCGCCAACACAGGACTCGGCAAAGCTACTGCCATTGAACTGGCTAAGCATTCTCCCGCTCACGTGTACATCACCTCTCGTGACTTGGGCAAGGGAAATGCTGCACTTGAAGTAGTCAAGAAGACTGCTAGCCAAGGCACTAAAGTCTCCCTCCTAGGGTTAGACCTCGCAAGCTTCGAAAGTATTAAAGCTGCTGCTGCTGAGTTTCTCAAGCGTGAGGACAGACTGGATGTCCTCTTGCTGAACGCCGGTGTCATGGGTGTTCCACCTACCCTGACCAAAGATGGTTACGAGATGCACATGGGAACCAACCATCTAGGGCATGCACTGCTGCTCAAGCTTCTGAAGCCTGTTCTCGGCAAAACTCCAGATGCTAGAGCAGTGCATCTCAGCTCTGCTGGATTCCGTCACGTGGGACCAGCAGGTATTGAATTCGATACACTCAAGTCAGCAAAGAGCGAAACAGCCTTACCTTTTCGATACGCTCAGAGTAAACTCGCATGTCTTCTGTACGCAAGAGAAGCAGCCAAGCGATACCCCAACTTCATGAATATCGCCATCAACCCAGGCGAAGTTCAAACAGACCTATTCACTCGTGAGCCAGGAGACGACCTGATGAAGCACCTTCAAGAACATGTCGGTCCTAAAGTGGCAATTCCTATTTCTGAAGGTGTTAAGAATCATCTTTGGGCTACTACTTCGCCTGATATCGAGAATGGGGAGTTTTATGAACCTGTTGGGAAGACTGGTGGATTGGAGGGTCATGGCTTGGATGATCAGATGGCGAAGAAGCTTTGGGATTGGACGGAGGAGCAGCTGAAAGATCAGGTTTTGTAATTTTGGTGTTGGTTCAGCCTTGCCACGTAATCATGCATAAAATTACAAGGCTTGGGCCTCGGCCACAGCAGAATGGTTGGGTAAGTCGCTGTTGACGCAGGGGTAATTGAGCTTATGCGGTCGCCTTATTCTGCCTTAAGGCTGAAATATCAGAAGTAACGGAAGCGGTGTGACCATACTTGTTCCTCTTGAAAATCTTTATAGTTGTACGCAGCAAGATTACTTGACCAGAGAAGTACTCCAGCAATTCTGTTGAACGAAATACTCTCTTCTCTCTATCCCTCATTTTGTCGACTGTCGCATCAGCGTCTCGCTGTCTGCAGATATTCGCCTTTCGATATGTCCGATCCGCTCTCTATCGCGGGAACCGCGGTGGGCATCATATCACTAGGCATCCAGGTCTGTCAAGGTCTGGTATCTTACCTTGAATCTTTCAAATTCCAAGATCAGGAGATACAAGAGAGTCTCAAAGAGGTTCATAATCTGGTCTCGATTCTATACTCCCTGAAAGCCATTTTGCCCAAACTCGACCATGTGCCTTCTCAAACAAATGCTATTCGGCGATGTTTGGAGGAGAGTGAAATCAAGCTTCTTGAGTTTCAGCAGTTTTCGCTTACGCTTCGAGGTCCTCAGCAATCACCTAAAGCTATAAGGGATAGTCTAGACCATGCCAGACAAGCGTTTGTTTACCCATTTCGCGAAGGGAAACTAAAATCCCTTCGGCAGTCATTGCAAGATCAATTGCATAGCCTGAACCTGGCTATAAATATCACAACACTGTATTTCCACATTGATCCCCTGAACGCTATCTCCACACTAACAACGTTGGCAGCGAGGTTGGTGCTGGGGTTTGCGATCGGATTAAGGGCCTTGGGCCAAGTATAAAAGACCAAGGACTCCAGATGACCCAGCTTTGCCATCAAATCCAGTCACTAGACAACAGCATGTCTGCTTACCATCATGATCAGCGGCAACACTTCTCCCGAGTGGAGTCGTTCGCGCAAGGACTTCGTCAAGAAGTCGAATGCAGGCTCACAATGCTCAGTAATGACATAGGCTCGGTCGTTTCCAGCAATCAACGAATTCAAGAGGCTTTCCAGAGACTGATAGCAAAGAGAGATTTCGAGACATCGTTATTAATGTCTACTCTGGTTAGCAATACCTCTTAAACTGGTAGGAATCTTGTTTAACATTTTATTCTCAAGGGCGCTGAGGGGCTCAAAGCCCAGGACCAAACATCCAATCGAACTACCATTCCTAGGCACTCCAAAAATCTAGAGAGTCTCAGAAGTCTCCCTGGGTGCAACTGTCTCCGAGATTACCAACAAACGAGGTTATTGTATCAGTTCTGGCATGCCAAATTTGAGTTTGAACAACATAACTTCGGTGAACACACTAGAGGCTGCAAATATTTCGGCATTGACAGACAGATGAAGCGAATTACCAAGGCACAACTTCCAGTAAAGCTTGGCTGGCTCTCGAAGCGGGTTGTTATAGCCTCCATTGAGTATTCCCTCGGCACTGGTAATCCTGGATTTTCGGTTCGATACAAAAATGTCGTCCCGAGAGCTTGCAGTCCAGTTTACACAGAACTGGAGGCTATTATTAAAACTACAAGGACATCTTGGCCTGACGCTTCCAGTGCTGATATTAGCTCATTTTTTGCAAACACTGAATATTCAATACTACGTCTCTACGCGGAAGGTAAAGCTTCTCCATCAGATCGGGATGAATGTGGAAACAGTCACGCCGTGGTAAGATAGACAAAGTTTGAGTATGGTCACTTGTGTCTAATCTTGGCAGATGGCTTGTAAATGGTTAATGAATTGTCACAGTGGCGGCGGCGGATTCGCTTCTAATAGCCCACATCGAGAAATAATTGAGACGGCATCCATCAGACTGATTCAAATGCTGGTTAATCTCATTGGGGGTGAAACAGAGAATCTGTAAGTGACTACCTGACAGAACTTGGAAATAGCAAGACTTCTAATAGATCAAGCTCATTCAGAGGAAACGTGGGACCCAACAAGTATCAATGGTTTAAATTCCTGGCCAGAACATTCCACATGGATTGGGATAACATAATATTTCATAGCTTTAACAGAACCTTCCGACTGAACAATTTATGGCCGGCGATACGAAATAGTGGGCAATGTGAGTCTACACATATAAATCATGTTTATCCTTGGCTGACATCATGGTGTTAGTAGTTGAATTTTCTCCTACCGCTCAAGCAATCTTGCGACAATCGCTGGAAGCGCTTGAACAATGTCTTCCAACCCACCCTCAAGTAATAAGCGGAAGAATGTTTCATTTCACTCCTATTGAACTTTGTGTTCAGTGGCCAGAAGGTCTGCAAAGACTGCTCAGAACTCGAGTCGGGGACATGCTGAGTGAAAGAGCAATCTTGTTTGCTGTTCGTTCTGATTATCCCGAATCTGTTGACATACTTTTGAAAGAAGGATGTCCACTCAATTATGGAGACGTTACAGAAGAGATATTCTTGAGCGCTTCAAAAAGATGTGCTGTTGTCATCGCATCTAATCTCGCTCAGAGACGTCGTGAGCTATTCGAGCTTGCACAGCTACGCTTGGGTATTCTTCAACATCTCTGTCTCTTAGCCGATATTCCGGATGACCAATCGGCTTGTATTTGTGCCCTTCTAAAGGAATCTGGAGTTCATGTTCCGCCTTCGCTTTCGGTTCCGCCATCCTACACGTCGATCTACAATTATGCAGGTCGATTGAGTCGTTATCGTTTGATTTCTAGGCACGGCTTCTCAGCTCCGCATGACCGCAATAGCATGGGCCTCTCATCGACCATGTCAAATAGACGTCTTTGGAAGATACCATCCTGTATGTTTGAACAGTTCAAAAGAGATATGGTATGGTTGGACAAGAACGGAGTGATGGATCAAACCCCCACGGATCCGCTTAATCTGGGGTTGAACATACAGGCTACAGGTTGGCATTACCTAGCCAGTTTGACTGCAGCATCACCCGCCGGGATGGAATTGACTGACCCAATACTTGAAGTGAAGATGAAATATATATCCAAAGCCACCGTTTGGGATCAATGTGTCTGCTGGTGCAACCCAAAACGTTTTGGCTGCTCGCCATCAAAGTCATTTCTCAGGTATCTTGCAGAATCAAAAAAGTTTTCGGATACAAAAAACTTTCTCGATTTCTTTGAGCAACTTGTTACCACCAAAACCCTCCGAATGTCAACCGTCTCCAGGAAACGAAATGAATTGGTGCGGTTTCTTACCTTCGAAGCATTGGAAATGTCACACACTTGTTGCCGGGTGAGAAAATATGAGATACGAGGATTTTGATCAAACTCCTGATAATTTGACCACTTGTTTAGGCCACGACAGTTGCGAGATCAAATGTCGCCTCTGGAGAACATCTAGTGATCATGAATTTTGACCACAAAAGACGACTGGAGATCAGATCCGACGAACGAGAACGACAGAATGCCAGTTTATTAGAATCCTTAATGCAAGACTTCGTCCAGAGAATTGACTCTTTGGATCAGACACCAACAGCCCTACAGTTATTCATTTGGGGATATTGGCGCCGTCGCATCTCTGAACTTTTTGCTGTTGACCCTGCGATTATTAGCCTCATGAAAGACTGTACTACTAGTATGGAGATCTGTGAGTAGTAGAATACATGTTACTGAGAAGGAATACCCAGTTGTTGACGGCCGGCTAGATGTACTCCCCACCAGGCTTCGACCTTTTCTAGGCAGGTATTTTGAGCTTATCAGAACACAAGCCCAGGAGCCGGGCAGGGAAGAAACTGCTGAAAGGTCCCATGGGAGAAACCAAAATTCGTCCTAGACACTACTTAATGGGGGATCATAAAGCCCACGTCTTGATTGGGCATTATTTTTATGCTATTGATCCAGACTATGACAATAAATCAAGTTTCATCGACCATTCAGTAATGAAGAGGCCAAATGGCAAGCACGTATCCACATAGTTCATCTCAACGACGATCAAGCTAGTCAACAAGAAATTTGTAAAAGAACGAAGTGTCATGCAAATGCCCATCCGCACTCTCAGCATATCGCGGACAAACTCCCCATTCCGTATACCCAAGCTTCAAGTAAAACCCCCTCGCCGGGCTTTCCGTCGCAGTGTCCAACATCACCATAGTCTTTCCCAATTCTTCCTTTGTAAACTTCTCCGCTATCTGCATAAGTTTCCTTCCCAATCCATTACTTCTTTCATCTGCAGAAATCAATAATTTGCCAACCTCGACTTTGTGAGCATGCGTTTCCTTAGGATGAGTCACAAGCGAAATTGTGCCAATTGCGGTTGCATCACGGGCGAGGACGAAGAGAGTCGTTCTGGGTTGATGACTGAAGAGTTGAGGTGATAGTGAAGACCAAAATTCTGTGGCTTTGGCATTGGATAGAGGTGCGTGGAAGCCGAGTGACGATGCTGGGGGATCATCGTTGACGCAGGAGAGAAGTAGCTGCGTGAGAGAGGGCGTCCAATGTTCAAGTTGCTCGGGGCTAGCAACACGATGTATTGTGAGGCCTTCCGGCAAGTTGACTGCGTCGGTGAAGTTCATTATGTGGCTCGATAAATATGAGGCATAGTGGGATTTCAGATATCACACCTATCTTGAAACACGACATGTCTTGTTAATATATAAAGCATATAGTGAAGGGCGTGAGTCATGTCTTTAGATAAGATGCTAGACTTATTATGTTATGCGATTACTTATCTTTTAGTTATAGTTACACCTTGCCTCGGCTATCCTCGGTGACTCATCTCGTATCTCATATCTCGAACTTTATCTTTCAACTATATGGTCAATCTTTCACATAGGCGTCAATTACAAATCAATGGCTTTAGAGATCTTACAGACCATTTCAAGATTCCTGGTAATGTGAAACTAAATCCCGCAACATC
Organism: Fusarium algeriense; assembly: GCA_002982035.1. NCBI lineage: Eukaryota > Fungi > Ascomycota > Sordariomycetes > Hypocreales > Nectriaceae > Fusarium > Fusarium algeriense. Next base: position 56,789 of record PVPY01000397.1, on the reverse strand, counting down.
CGGACTATCCCCCCTCAAACAGGCCAACTGTTAAGAACTTCCTGAAGGCGTTCCATCCTAATCGGCTTTCTCAAAGTCGTACTCATCCCAAACTCATCCACGAACCTCCGGTTATCCTTCTCAATGAGATCTGCAGGAAGTCCAACGATAACAGCAGGTTGGAGATTGTTCTCGCTTTCATGCTGTCTTATAAGAAGTGAAGCGTGCATACCGTCCATGACGGGCATGGCGATATCCATCAAGATCAGCCTGCATCGCTCGGGATGCGCTTTGTACATGTCGACGACTTCTTGGCCGTTCCATGCGATGTTGTATTTGAGGCCGAGTTTATCGAAATGGTGTTTCATTACTTTCATATTGACTTTGTTGTCGTCGACCAAAAGGTACTTGGCGTCTTCGACTGGAGGACTCTCTAGCTCTAGAGCCTTTGAAGAGGAGGCTATTTGTGTCGAAGCATCTGCCACTTTGGTTTCCGTTTCACTCATTTTGGTTGGTGATTATATCTGATTTGTGTGATCCGACGCGGGGGCCTATGATGTATGCGTCAGCTTCATAGAACCGAACCCTTTGGTAGCTTCAACAAACCGTGTAGAGCCAAAACTATCAAGAATTGACTGGACTTCAATTGAAACTGAAATGAGATTTGATGAAAGTGGGATTGAAGCTTGGGCGGCCTCTTAACTTGTTCTCTTATGCGATTGAGCAACTGCCAACTGACTAAGCGACCGTGGAGCCTGAAGGATTATATTTGGGCCCTGAACGCATTGCGATCAGCGCCGTCAGTGGGCCAATCTCAAAATTGTTAGTGCTTGTATTTCCTCTGGGTGTGAAACAATGACAGATCTTGTGTTTGAATTAGTCCTGTAAATCGTTACGATGCGTATAGCGCTGCAGGCTATGCCCTGATTGGCTCTGGCGTATGCGCTGATGTCTGAGAGTCCTACGAAGAAGTGTTATTTAGAGTTGATCATGGCCACAAGCTGGCGTAAATCGCGCGCCTACCTCGAGAGTCCTACGATAGGTAGCCTAGGACTAAAAGACTCAGCCACCATCACCGCCTCTCAATTACCATCTATTGCCGATACCCTCAGAAACCCAATAGAACGAGGACCCCCCTCTCGGCTTGTTCCTGTCTTCCGTACCAGAAATAGTCTCTTTCAACTTGCCAAGATGTTCACTCTTTTCCCTAACTTTCCCCCAGAACTCCGTGATCAAATCTGGTACCTTGCTCTACCAGAACCCCACCAACCAAGCATATGTTTCTGGAAGAAGGGCTGCTGGATACCCAAATACCTCACGCCAGAGGACTGGGAGTATTCCGAAAACGACCCCGATAACATACGATTGGAGTTTCGCTACGACAAGTTGTCAACTCCAGTCTCCATACCGCTCATGGACGTCAATTTAGAGGCCCGTCGAGTTGCACTATCTTGGGCTAGCGAAATCAACATCGCGACATGCTACAGAGACGGCAAATATCATTTTAAACGCACGATGAACAACGAAACAGATGCTATGTACTTCCCACTGGATAAGTTATATGACTATGAGATCGAAGCTATGGATCGTGGCTTCGAGCCGGATATGATTGGGCGAGGCCACAGCGTGGCAACATACGTCACCAGTTTCGCAATATCAGAGGAGTTCTTCGACGACAGTGATGAAGTGCCTGAACCATGGCAATGGTTCTGTGGCCTTACTAAGATTTATGTAATTGCTGGAGAACAACCCGATGAAAACTATCAATGGGAAATTGATACAGAAAAAGGAAGAAGTTTATTCTGGACGAATGAGAGTGGCGTCTTTGAGCTAGAAGAACACGGGGAGGATATTTGCGATATCGATCTTTACGAGAGGATTATTGGTGAGAAAAAGAAGCTTGGGGATGTCCTCAGAGAATGTCACGGTCATAGAGAGAATTTTAGATTTGAGATTCGAGTATGCAAGGTTACCAGGAGGTAAGGGAGTTTGCTACCGATATAGTGCCGTGCTCATACAATAATACTTGGATTTGGCTTTGGAGGATATTTTTAAGGACAATGAAAACATATAGAAGGACTCCATAGTCAGACCAATATTCCAGATGAAATATTTCATGCAGTACAAAAAGGCCTTAACCCGTGATAGGCTGCATCAAGATATCGAAGAGCTGTTGTATAGTTGATTAGCGAATGCATCGCTAAAGGCTCGGTAGGATGATCCAACTTACCCATCTTTCGAGGTCTTCCTCATTGTCTCGTAATTCAGCATACTTCTCATGCAGGCGTTCTACATGCACCTATTAATTCATGGATCCCTCCTTTAAAAACGGAATACTTACCGGAACTGCGGAAAAGAACACGGTCGATTGCAGTGTCACCAGAGAGCGAGTCGAGGAACTTGTCGGCATTTGGATCATTGCCAACTTGGCTGATCAGGAACATGGTAGCTGGTTATACGCATTAGCATATCCTTCGTCGATTGTACTGTTAGCTTCGACTTACACTCCTGAGGATAGTCTTGTTGATCAAGTCGTCGACCGCACTCCTCAATCGTCTTCTTGAAGGTATCAACAGGCTCAGGGCTAGGTTCGCCATCTGTGATAGTAAGAACAAGGAACGGTCTATCGAGTTTGCCGTCTTTATCCAATTTCTTGAAAACCAACGGCTCCAAGACCTTGTTCTTCAGGTTAGTGCCAATGTTGGTGCCACCGCCTGGGTGAAACTGCATGTGGGTGTCAATCTGATCAGCAGTGAGGTCATCGCCTTGATAGTCACTGTTGATAAATCGCAGATGAGCGCCTGAGCCATCGGGAACTAGGCGTGTTGCGATGCTAGACATGCGCTGTACAAGACTTCGCATAGCTTCCATTCTGGTACCGACGACGTTACCATTGGGGTCGGTTACGTTGGCTGCCATTGAACCGCTGTCATCTGTGAAGACTTAGACATCGTCACTTTGAAAGTGATAAAGGTTTACGTACCGCAATAAAAGACGGGTTGATACAAAGCGAGCTTGACGAGACCCTTCATCTGCTCAGGCTCTTTGAGGTGATTCCTTGGATCATCCTTCAGTTCAATTGCCTTTTCGGCTACCTTTTGTAGGTAGTCATTGCCAGGGGCAAAGAACTGTCCCAGATCACTTTCCTCGACATACTTCTCGACTCCTTTATGGAAATCATCTATGGTGGTAGGATTGTCAATGTCCTGTAAAGACGAGTCAACAATGAGTCCTTCATGCAGTCCAATTGACTTACCTGAGCCAAAGATTGGTCTGCTGGAGCTTGACCGATATGATACAAGTTGGATACGACGCCCTTGACAACACCGTTGATGGCACCGCTGTTCACGTAGGCGAGGATGAACAACACGAAGCTAACCAAAGCATTGATGAGCTGTGGAAGACCTGCCATCTGTTGGCCAGGTGGGGCAACAGCACCCTGTATAGCAGTGTTTCCTGACTGCTCAGCAAGTGCCTTGGCCGTTTCGCCCTTGGAGTTCGTTGCTTGGAGTGAAGCTCCGGCATCAATGAGCATGTTGACCACTTTTGGGTCTCTAGCGTGAGTGATGGCTACCATCAAGGGAGTATCATTGTCAACTTCAGGTGTAGTCTCATCGACTTGAGCGCCTTTGTCGAGAAGCATTCTTACGACTTGAGCTCTGTCGCCGTTGCCGTTGGCAGCAATGTACAGTGGAGTCATGCCTGGCTTGCTCAGTGCTCTGGGAGAGGCATTCTTGTCGAGAAGGAGGCTGACAACGGAGAGACGTCAGTATTTTGCTGCCAGTGCAAGAGGGGTGAAGCCCGTCTTTGGATCTTGGCCATTGATGTCAACGCCGCTGGCTAGGTAGGCGTCTAGCTTGGTGGAGGTCAGGGAACCCTTTCGGGCATCAACAAAAATATTATCAGCCATGTTAGGTGGATGAAGAGGAAGGTTGTTTAATTGAAAGACTGGTCGTGGAGAGTGAGGTGCTAGTAGTGCGTTGTTGGAATCGAGATATATGTGATGTTAACTACCACGAGGATGGGAAACGGGCTTGAGTCCAAAGTGGTCCAGTCACATGTCATTGCGGGCAGCTACTCCTCAGTGAACTTCAGGCACCTTTTGAAATGTCTCGGCAATGGCGTGAGCGATGTACAAGTATGCAGCTGAACAAAAATGACAAGCCAAGTCCCATTTCAGCTTCGTGTTCTAACGCCACCGGGAAAAAGACCCTGTAGAGGGTCAGAACTCGGCAGCAAAGCGATATAGCCAAAACTAATAACTATCATGAAGGTTGGCTCAGCTACAGTCGCATGATCAAATTAAAGACTGCATTTCAGCTTCGTTCTTTACGCCACCATCACAAAAGCAGACATCAACAAGATACAGAAGTTCTTATATCCCAATCTAGTGATGAGTGGCCCATTGAGTCAAGGATCTACAGCATAAACGCTGACAGTTGAGAGCTGAGATAATGCGATATCGCTTGGGTTGCAATATTGAATGCACTGCTACACCAACTCAACCTCTATGCAATGCAGTGTATACGAGCACCACAGTATCCGGCAGACGGTGCTTGTCTGCGTCGGCTTTTCATATCTGCTAATATCATGAAATTTTGTATTTTTAACAAACATCTGACTTGGCCTCGTACAGACGATAGAAACGACTGTCATCTATCCGTTGTCTGAAGTTTTTCATGAGCCCTGAAACGAAACGTTTGTAGTTCTAAGTTGTTCTTAGACTATGCGGCTTTAGCTAGTTAAGCTCCATAACTAAGAAGCTATTTACAAATGATCCAGGCGCAAATGTAAAAGAGACGTTCGAATTGTTCCATACATTCAAGTCCGTTGAGCGTAAATGCTGAATGAGACTAAATAGGTATACTGTTATCTGATCACCGGCTTGCGGGCCAGATTAACTAACTAATTGATCCATTGGGTTTCAAGGAGTGTTGCCCAACGAGTTCATAGAACTAGAAGCATGAAAGAATGGAAGGTAAAAAACCAAAAAAAAAGGGGAGGACAAAGAGAGATGCATCTCAGCAAGGACGGCATATATCTGCCCCTCCAAATAACATCACCAACAAGGCCCGCAACCTCGACGATAACAGCCACAGCCATAATTGCCCCAGTTGTTTCCGTAACAACCACTAGCCTCAGCCTTGGTGGCGGGCACAAAGTCTCCATCTCCGGAGAAGGAGCCAACAGTTTCACGAGTATTGTTCTTGGTGACGTGATGGACTGTTGCGTCGACTAAAACATACGCTTCAAAATCGCCGGTGTCTTTGTCTTTGGCGACGATGAGATTGTTGACAGGTTCGTCAAAGGAGGACTCGGGGAGGGTTTGGTCTGCTGGGGTTTAGATTTGACTAGAATATCTAAGGGCATGAGTCTACACTTACCGGTCCAGTCTCCAGTCTCAAAGTCCCGTATATGAGCATGGATCATCTTGTCGTTGCCAATGGAGCTCACAATCAGTGCCTTGTCGGTTGAAAACCCGGCAATAGGGGTGCCAGGGAGTGCGTCTCCAGGGACAGTGTACGGATCAGCCCACTTATCGGACTCATGTCCATACTGGATGGCCTGCACAGAGCCATCAGTGCTCTGGTATAGAACAACGTTCGCACCAGGCATATCTGCGACAGTGAGGTGGCTTTCGGCATGGACGGTCACATCTCCGAGACCTTCAAGCTCGGCATCATCCCACTCTTCGGCATCATCATCAAACTCACTGCCCTTGATCAACCCATCTGAAGCGATGTAAAAAACGAAGACCTTTTATTACGCATTAGCATAAGTTGCTTGAGTCATATTATTACTCACTCTGTCTTTGGACCTGGCGTAGCTTGCAGTGGTGCCCTCCTTGACCCCAACTGCAACACTTCGCTGGTCCTTGAGCTCTTCACCATCGTAGACCTTCTCGACTAAACGACCGTCTTGGTTGCTGAGAAGAAGAAGGTCGCCGTTGTCAAGGGTCATGTGGCTCGCGGAGCGAAGGGCACGAGCGATAGTCTTGATCTCGTCGCTCATGGTCAATTATCAAGGCTTAAAGAGGTTAAGTGATAAAGATATTGCAACTGAGATTGTTGAAGTGGTGAATTGATCCTCTACATTCCAATTTTCAGCGAATGACCTCCCAATTTATGGTATCACTGGAACCGCCGTGATGGCAGCCGAGTATCGATTCTTTTTACAGTATCATCTGCGACCAATTGTACTGTGGAATATGCTGCTAGTGGGTCTGTAAAAAGAGCACCTCCAAACCTCCAATTACACAGCTCACCCAGGCGGTGTGTGTGCTTTGATTTCAAGCCGACAGTTGACATCATTATTGCTTCTTAGCTCTCCTCATCCTTTGCGCACTTGCCTATCTTGACTTGACACTTAGTCACTTACGCGTCTTTTCTTGCCAATCCATCCTGCTTATGATGGTGTTCTGATCTTTTGCAAAATTGATGGTGTCTTGTATAGTTATACGACGTTACACAAAGCTCGAGGTTGTCGCCTGATGCCTTTCTCGGCATGCAACCCTCCTGAAGGGAAATATTTCCATGCGAAGGGCTGGCTGAGCCTGCTGAAGTCATATTCGATTGGTTAGTCAATAGCTACACTTCGGCTTATCTGACAGGTTAAGAACGGCACGGTACGGCCCTCACCTGAGAGGTTGTAATGCTTCCTGTGTCAGACCCAATCTGGCAAGTGATCAACAGCTTACAGAAGCTGAGCACCCTCTGTGAATTGAAACTGATAAAGTTGCTGATCTGATGAATGAAGTTGCCATACATCAGTTATGAAACTAAAATCGGACAACGATCAACAGCTTGTGAAGGCTGAGCTCTCTTGCGACCAAGACAATCTCGCACATCCCTTGATAATGATAGAGTCGCGCCAGGGCATCAACCAGTCATAACGGGTTAACTCTGAGCTCCTTGGCGTCACTACACCGATAGACCCTCGTATCACCTTCTCTTCTTCTTGAGTCAAGCGAAAGCACAATGGTCTCATCGCAAGTACCTCAAAACCTCTGGCATCGAGGCCGACGAGGTGGAGACGCTGGACGAGAGCGCGATAAAGATCCAGTCAGATATGGCATTAATTCTACGAGCGACTCTGCCATCGGTCAGGCTGTTGTCAAGCTGAGATTTATCAAAGATGGAGCAGGTAAGTACCCAAGCTCTTGGTGACATGTTCGCCTTCTAAAGTTGAAACTCTTCTGCAGAGAAAGGCGGCAATGGCTTTTTCGTCAATGTCCCTGGCCAAGACAAATCCATCATCTTCACAGCCGGCCATAACCTCATGGACGAGCAAGGCAAAAGAACAGAAAAGCTCACAGCCTGGTGGTCAGGCCTTGGTGATAGCAAAGGAGTGGAGATTCGTGAAGAGGATACTCGGGTCAGTAAAGTATTTTCGGCAAAGCCTAACGAAGAGTCTGCGATTGATGACTTTGGTATTATCATGATTTCCAAAAACAACAATCCTCCCAAGACAGCTTTTGGATTTGCTCTCAGACTGGCTGAGGAAGAAAGACTAGATGGAATCTGCAATATCTCGAGCTATCTTACCACTGCTCGAGCTGGTGAGCCCCCAACCCGCAGTACAGGACGCTTCGTCAATCCTATCGTGAAGCAGCATCAGCTAGAGTATCTTGCGTATACCGAGGCTGGTGTAAGTGGTTCTGTCGTCTGGACGGGATACAATGGTTCCCCTGTAGCCGTGGCTATCCAGTAAGAGTCCTCTCACCTCAAATCTTTCCTCTGCTGACGTGGTTCCAGTAGCTACGGCCCAAAACGAAAGAGCCCCAAGTACGGCAGTCGTGGCTCTCGCATTGATATGAAAATGATGCGAGAGATCATGGAGTGGACTGGTGTATATAAAAAGGCTGTTGCGATCATAGCTCAACCACTGGGCAAAAAGCAAGAAACCCCCAAACTCCCGCTTTGCTTGGCCTGGTCAGAGCAGGACAAGTCTTTCCGCGTACACGTCCAAGATGACACTGAACCCATTCCGGAAGAGGCAACATTTGAAGCCCTTCCTGTTTTCTCCTCAGCCAAGCTTCTTGGCAAGGAACCAAAGGAGGAGTTTGGCTTTGCACAGGTCGACAAAAGACCCAACGCCCCGAAAGACGCCCTTCGCTGGGTCTCTTGGAACATTGAATGGGACACCGTTAGTTTTGCTAGCTCACTGAGTAGAGCGCGTCTGGTGAAGTGGGAAATGAAAGGCAAACTGGCTGCCATGGCGCTCAACTGGGGCGATGCCATTCAAGAGGTGGTCTTTCGCGTTGATAAGAAAGTCATCAAGGATTGGGAACTTGAGCTTCCTGATACTGAGTATGCTGGTATTACATACCAAGAACGGGGTGGAGCTGAGAAATTCGAGGTATAATTTGATCCTATCCAAGCTATTGATATTGGGCTGACTAATGTTACCAGACCACTCCTTACAAGAGATTCATCCTCAAAGATGTTTAACACAACTAACTGAGCTCCATTTATTCTCTAGGTTCTCATTTTCTCATTGGCAATTCCTTCTATAGCTTGTCTTCTTTTTGCTTTACAACGTTTTCATAAATGATATGGGGCGTATAATGTGTGTAATTTAAGTTTCTAGTTATTAGCACCCTCAAATTACAAGTAATTATAGCTCATCTTAATTATACTCTCTTCGTCAACTCAGAAGCAGCATCCACTAAAAGGGACAACTTGTGCTTTAGCTAAGCCTAATCAAGCTAGGCATAAGATCTGAAACGCCTTACATCTGCGGCATATATATTCTCTATCCACCTTGACCGCCTTAAGTTTGGGACTCATAATAATGGCGCAATACTATTCAGATGTGCTCAACACTGAGTCCTTCCGCCTCGCGACTATCTCCTTGGGTACCCATCCGGATACAAAATCTCTAATACCAAGTGTGACCCTTGCAACACATGACCTGTCTAGCGCTTCAGAAATCGCCTACAATGCCCTATCCTACACGTGGGGCTCACCGCGAGATGGTCCCTCAGAGCCCGACGCTGCAAATACCTCGATCCTACTCAACGGGCAGCTTTTTGAGGTTCAACCAAACCTTTACGAGGCCCTTCTCGAGCTACAGGTTTCGTGCTCTGGAACTCCTATCTGGATCGACGCACTATGCATCAACCAATCCAACCCTAACGAGCGATCCCCGCAAGTCTCTGTCATGAACCAAATCTATGGAAAATCAAACCGCGTTATCGTCTGGCTTGGAAAAGCCTTCCCCGAGTTGGAAACCGGTCTCAGAGCAGCTGAGAGAATCGGTACCGAATCAGTTCCTGAGACTCTTCGTATGATTGGAACACAGACTTGGGACTTTAGTTCTGATTTGTCTACGATGCCGGATCGCTATGGTATGGACCCTATTGATCAGGAAGAAGCCATTGGTTTATTCACGCTGTATATGAGTAACTGGCTTGCTCGAATTTGGATCATCCAGGAAGTCTCCCTCACCAACGACGTTGTAATATTGTGTAACGGCAGATTCACACGCTTTGACTGCGTGGGTTATACGGCTGCATTCCTGCACTATAGCGGATTCTATCAACCGGTCTTTGATCTCGTCCCCCGAGACAGACCTGGCATCTATTTGCGTGGCGGTATAAATATCTTTCAGGCAGAGAGGATCCAATTGCTGCGCGAATGGTGCAAAGGGGACAAGAGTGTTTGGGCACGTGTGCTGGCGATGATTGACTTTGAGGCTGGGCTTGGACAGGGCCATGCAAAGTCATCAGCTATGTTCCTCCTACGTCTGCTATTCTCGACTTATGGCTTCAAGGCCACAGACCCTCGAGACTCGATCTACGGTCTGGGCGGTATTCTAAAGCATATGGTTACCGAAGAAGGGCTTGAGCTACCTGTGGAGTTTGAGCCGAATTATGAGATTGACGTTAAAGATCTGTTACGAAATGTCGCCTGCAACATCATCAAAACGACAGATTCGTTGGTTTATCTCAGTCTAGTTAAGGATCCCAATATGCGAGAAACTCCAGGCCTTCCATCATGGGTTCCAGACTTCCCCCCAGTCCTGTTCAACAGTCTCCATGGGCCGCAATTCAGATCCATAGGTACTGTCAACTCGTCAAAACATATACCTCATACGCCCAATCAGTACCCATTCATAATCACTGGGAAAACTCTGAATATGTATGGTTTTCGTCTTGGTACGATTAAAAAGATTGCAGAACAGTACTTAGATACAATGCAAGGACGACTCAATAGGCTTGCAGATATTCTTCTCGGCATGGATGAGATATATCCATATACTAAGCAACCTGCGGATGAAGTCCTCTGGCGTACGCTAATCTGGGATACGGATTTCACGAATCGGCCTTCGAAACTTATTCGACTTGAGGACTTTCAACGGACAGTTCTTTATGCATTCGTACGCGCCTTTCGAATTGGTTACGTAGAGGCAGAATCGACGTCTGCTGGTGAAGCTTTAATTCTTGACTCGATCAGTGGCATGGCTTATCTAGACGATATAGCCGCCAAGTATCCATCAAGCATCTTTCCCAGCACAAAGCTCATCAAGGCCTCTTGTGTCAGCCTGGATCTCATTCCACCAGGGGGCGAGGATTATGATGAAGGAGAACTTCAAAAACTCAAGGAGCCACCATCGAAACACTCGATGCCACCCGGGAATTTGATGGCGTCAACGTGGATTAATCACAGGCCTATTCTTACTGACACTGGATATCTGGGTATGGGATTTGAGTCAAGTCAGATTGGGGATGAGTTGTGGATTGTTTCTGGGTGTCCTACACCGTTGGTCATAAGGAAGACAGGTGACGAGGAGTATGTTTTGATTGGAGAGGCTTATGTACATGGGGCTATGCAGGGAGAGGCTGTGACTGATGATGTTACTTGGGAGAAGATCAAGATGGTCTGAATACTGTATAGAAGTAGGGATAGTAAAAAAAACACAGAATTTCGCATAGTTGGAACAACTGATCTACCAAGCAATTGTCGCCAGTCAACGTCATAACCTCCATGGCCGACTTTCAACATGGGAATCATTCCTTGATTTCGTTCTTGTGAAAGAGGCCTGCCCAACTATTAGTCTTGCATCCTAAGCTGGATCATCTGACTTACCTGGTACTTCCGGCATCCACTTCTCTCTATACTTGCAGAAAAACTCTCCCTTGGGAGGGAACTTGTCCGGTTCATCAAAGGTACCCCACATGATGTACCTAAACTTATCGGCAGCCTGTTCACCGTATTCGCAGATAAAAGCTCCACAGTTGTCACAGAATTCTCGAACGACACCGTTCTCTTGCTTGAAAGTCTTTGGTTTTCCTTGATCGTAGCTGAAGCCATCGAGTGCCACCTGAGTCTTGTCAGCTGTAGGCTATCTGTGATGAGACAAGGGGATAGACCTTTGTGGTGAGTCCAAAGTTGGTTCCAAATGCCCTTTTACAACTTCCGCAGTGACAAAGAGATGTTCGAGCGTCATCGGGCGAATCCATTGAGACGCTGTACTTGATGTTGCTGCAAACGCATTTTCCGGTGTAGCTCGGCATGATGGGAAGAGTTATAGCAGTTACTCGGCGAATCAGAGGTAGAACGTGAGTGAAGGAACTGTAGCTGACTAGTGATGATTTAACTATCAAGGTGTTTGTTTGATGTTCGTGCTTGATATAAAAAGGATCTTGTTTTGGTGAGGAAGTTCAACCTGCACCAAAGTCCTGACGTCAGAGTTAGGTATGACGCTGATAGACGTATGTCTTACGTTGATCAACCATAATAAGGTACGTGTTGTATTACTATGGTAGTTTTAATAATTCTAAGTCCTTCTTCATGATATGGATCAATATTGTAGGTTTACTTGGCAGAGTATTAATCCTCCTCATCTCTCATGCATCCATTCCCATTCTCTAATACAAAATGGTGTCGGGTAAGCAATTGCGGTTGGACCTTTCACCACGCCAATCAAAGATCAACATGAAGCAAAGCGGCGAAATATTATGCCTTGATTAACGCGTATTATTTCCTGAATGGCCCAATTGACTATTCGATGTGAGAAAGTGATAGGAAAATTGGTAGTCGGACAATAGTAAAGACCGAGATATCTTGACGGGTCAGCAAGTAAGCACAAAAGTGGAGACATTTCGGGACTTAGTAAAGCCCGAAGCATTCCCTTTGTATGAGGAGGCTTCGACGCCCAACTCAACTCACCAACCTGCATATTAAATTCCTCCATTTCTCATAGAATACGACCACATTTTATACGAAAAGCAAACTTCTCGGGGTTGCAAAGTCCCGAACTCACCATGTCCACCCCAGAATCATCCAAGCCCAAGCCCAAGCCCAAGCCCCATCGAGTCCTCGCTTGCGTTCTCTGCCAACAACGCAAGGTCAAATGCGACCGCACATTTCCCTGCTCAAACTGCGTCAAACATGGCGCACAATGCGTTCCAGCTACGCAGCCGCGTCAAAGAAGGCGAAGATTTCCCGAGCGTGAGCTGCTGGATCGGTTGAGGCGGTATGAGGTGTTGATGAGGCAGAACAACGTCAAGTTTGATCCACTTCACGATGATAATAGCACGGAAAAAAGCTCGCCTACTGATTATAATTCTGATCGGGACCAAGATGATGAGGTTTCTTATGATAGAGGTGAGGGCGTTGCTGAGGTCAAGTAAGTTGAGGCCCTGATGAGTTTCGTAAACGATGATCTGACGATTGCAGGAGCATCTGGCATGCAATGCGCCAAGGGGTAATTATTCCATGGCCCGACTTCACAAGATTTGACTGACTGGAGTCCTTCTAGCACCGCGACCCCAATGACGCCTTCTTCGAGACTGCCTTTAGCAATGCACAGGATCAGTCGTTCAACAATGATGAGCATATACTTTTCGGCTCTCGTCAAACATCCGTTGAGCTTTACACCTTGCACCCAGAGCCGGCTCAACTATTCAGATTGTGGCAGGTATACCTCGACAACGTTAACCCTATTTTGAAGGTCACACATACACCGACTCTTCAAGCTCGGATTGTCGAGGCTGCGTCAAATCTCAAGGAAATCCATTCAACTCTTGAGGCTCTCATGTTTAGTATTTACTGCATGGCTATACTTAGTCTTACTAAAGATGAGTGTGAGACTATGTTCAAGCAGTCAAAGGAACAGCTCGCAACGAGGTTTCAGTTTGGATGCCAGCAGGCCTTGTTGAACAGCAACTTCCTGCGCACCAGCAGCCGAGACTGCTTGACTGCGCTGTTCCTTTATCTGGTGAGTCAATTGCTATAATGGTTAAACTGTATCACTGACCTTTGCAGGTCTCCGTCCGTTCATCTAGCCATCCAAAGTCAATCTCAGCAATGCTCGCCGTCGCAATGCGCATCGCTCAACGAATGGGTCTCCAAAGCGAATACATCAACGCCAGAAGCAGTGTCCTCGAAGCAGAAATGCGCCGACGACTCTGGTGGTCTCTCGTCCTTTTCGACGCCCGAGTTAGCGCCCTAGGCGATCACAAACCGACGACTCTAAGTCCAGGATGGGATTGTACTTTGCCGATGAACGTTAGTGATTCTGAGCTCCGCGAGGAGACAAAAAATACACCAATGGCTCAAGAACAAGCTACCGAGGCCATTTTCGCCATTGTGCGAGCTGAGATTGGAGAGTTTATGCGGAATAGTCCGTACTTCATCGCATTTACGAATCCGATGATGAAGCCTTTGGCCAAGAAAATGGAGGGTGGAGATGTTGCTCTGGAGAAAATGCTTGAGGAGAAATATCTCAGGTTTTGTGATACTGACAATCGCCTTCACTACATGACGCTTTGGACTGCGCGGAGTAATATCGCAACATGTCGCCTGATGAACGATTTCCTCGTGTATCTCGAATCATCCACCAAGTACACGCAAGCAAACCACGAAACTGCAGTCTCATACGCAATCGAGTGGCTCGAAAGCGATACAAAACTATCAAGTTCACCACTTACGAAAGGATTCCGCTGGTTTCTACAACTTTACTTCCCATTTCCAGCATACATACGAATTATTCAGCATCTGAAGACCCAACCTTTCAGTAGCATTACAGAAAGAGCTTGGAAAGTCATGAACGATAACTATGAAGCTCGATATGCTGGAGCAGAAGCCGATAGATGGCATCCCGTTTTCAAGCCTTTTGCAAACATTGTATTGTATGCTTGGGATACTATGAAAAAGGCGTATGAGCAAGCTGAGAGGGAGATCGAGACGCCCGAGTTGGTAGACTTTATCAACAGAAAGGTTGCAGACATGTCTTTGGAAGATGGGCAGCCGACTGGACCGCGAGTTCAGAATAATATTGGCATGGATATGGATGATGTGCAGCTTCAGATGCCATTTGGGTTTGGTGATCCAGGCATGTTTTTCAACATAGGTGGACAACCTGGATTCGATGCTGTTACTTCAGCACCATATATGGCGAGTAATACGCCGTTGACTGTAAACATGAATCAGCTCAACTGGAGTTCAATGAATTGGGGGATGGCTGGGATGGGTGAAAATGGAAGTTGGTAGAGTGAAAGTTGATATGGGTCACTCTGAGCTTCTGCCTGCACGAGCCAATGTTTGGCCGTATAGCTGCAGCTCCAGCTACTGATGAATCATTTAAAGTTGACCAGTTGTAAGACATGTAAAGAATTAGTATTATTTAACTAACAGTATTATTTAACTTTAAATCGTTACTTATAACCAATAAAATTCAACTTATCCCTAGGTTCAACTTAAATTGTCTTTGCCTGGCTGTTATATCCTGAATACTACACTTCACTGCGACGTACCGCTTAGATTCGCTTTTTGATAATCTGCTAAACGCAATAATTAGCTGCTCGAACTAACAAACCAGATATGGTTCCCTCAAACTTGTGACCAGCTCAACTGCCTGGTTTGAGGCTTCTAGGTCAAATAATCCGCGGATCAACAAGCCATCGTTACATGGGAATCGGCTCCTCCAGCACCGATGCGGCGCAGTTGTTACATTTAGTCGGCTCCAAACAGCACCGACGCGAAGACATGCATCCAATCATAATATTCGCTTCGGTTCGTAAAAACTACCGAGGCCCCGTTTTGTCGTCGAGGATCTGCATTGATAAGGGTCCGAGCGAGATGAAGAACCTGGAAAACAGGGCATCATGGTAAACGAAACACCAAATGGAAATTGTGGAGTTCTTCGACCTTTCATCTGAAGTATCACCAACCTGGAACACGGCCTGCATGATTATATTCATTATCATGAGTATTAACTTGAAGGATTTTGACTCCTTCGTTAGCTCGTTTGATGATTTTCGTACAATTCTCGCAACCCATGTCGTAGTGGTGTGACGAACTGACGATAAGTTTTCCACGGCACGTGAACTAGGGGATTAGATGCAGATCATTAATCTCCGTTACTGCCGTCCGTCCATGGAGATTCCGTACCAGTCATAGAGCGTCATCTGAGCCACCATACGTATAGGCTAATATGCTAGGCCATTTGGGGACGGATTTGGTGCCGTGAAACCGTATTTCCATACGAGAATATTGCTTCTAGTAATTATAAAAGACTCATACGTCGGTGTGGTCTCAGAGTCTCATCTCTTTACAGCACTCATATCTTAAAGCAATCGATTTTCAACAATAACATTTACCACAGTTACAAGTCAAAAATACTTTCTACTGTTTCCTATTAATATCGTTTTTAAAAAAAGATGGCACCTTATATGGAACTTGCTCAAGATCCCGCCTCAGACGGCATCTCAAACCAAAACGGTCAAATCAGCGTGAAGAGTCATATGAAAGACAAAGGATCTAACGTTGAGCATCACGTTTTGGTCAATCTCATCGATGACATCGCCTCCAAGGACCCCGATCGAGTTTTCACCTACACTCCATCATCATGCAACATTCAGGATGGATGGAAGCCCGTGACTCACCTTCAACTGGCAAACGCCGTCGATTACCTCGCACACGATATCTCCAACACGATCAATAAAACAAAGGGGGATGAGTTTCCGACTGTGGCATATATTGGCCCGAGTGATTGGAGGTACACGGCGATCCTTCTGGCTTGCGTCAAGGCTGGTTGCAAGGCCCTCTTCATCTCTCCACGCAACACACCCGCCGTCCAGCTTTCACTATTCGATGCTACAGACTGTCGCTACCTCTACTGTACCGAGTCTCTCCAATCGGCAATGAAGCCCTGCCTCGATGAGCGAAGTATGGAAGTTGTCATCATCGACACAATCGATCACCTCCTCAACGTGACTCCAACACCATTCCCCTACAACAGATCCCTAGACCAAGCACGTTGGGATCCGCTTGTTGTTCTGCATACAAGCGGTTCAACAGGAGTCCCCAAGCCAGTATTTCTGCGCCAAGGCATCTTTCACGCCTTTGAAGACTTGCTCCGTCTTCCCAAATTTCATGGCTCTCAATATGCCTTTAACGACTGGAAAGAACGCTCCAACAAGATGTTTCTAGGCATGCCCATGTTTCATGCTGCGGGCACTTACTTTCCTCTTATGTTGATATTCTTGGGTATCGCTACGGTTATGCCGTTTCCAAATCAGCCTTTGAACGTCGACACGGCCATGGACTATCTGAACCGCAGTGGAGTTGATGGAGCGCTATTGCCCCCTTCTGTTGTTGACGGTTTGTCCGCATCTGAGGAAGGTATCAAGGCTTTGGCTGATCTAAATATCCTGATATTTGGTGGTGGTGAGTACTTCAACCTTTGAATTCTGTTGTGACTACTGACCTATGATAGGAAATCTGTCAACCGAGGCCGGCAACATACTGACAGAGAGAGGTGTCGTCTTGAGAAACACTATTTCATCGACTGAGTAAGCATCTCCCTCTGCATCTCTACAGACCGCAGGAACTAATTAAACAACGACTCTTCCCTTGTGTACCGTATTACCCCCAGGATCCAAAGCTGTGGCAGTACTTCGTCTATAATGATGAACTCATGGGACTCGAGTGGCGTCGACATGACTCGAACGAGTATGAGCTTGTGATCCGCCGCAAAGGCCCAGAGCCTGGCGTTCAAGCAACCTTCTACAACTTCCCCGAACTGGACGAGTGGCGTACAAGCGACATCTATTCACCCCATCCCACACTGAAAGACCACTGGTTGTACAAAGGTCGAGCCGACGACGTCATAGTCTTTTCCAATGGCGAGAAACTGAACCCAGTTACTATTGAGGGCATCGTTTCGGGCCATCCTCTTGCCAAGGCCGCTCTTGTCGTTGGTCAGGATATGTTTCAGTCAGCTCTTATTATTGAACCCGTTCCAGAGGCGCAACCTAAGGATGAAGCTGAGGCTAAAGCTTTGCTCGACAAGATCTGGCCAGTGATCGAGAAAGCCAATGCTGAGACGGTGGCGCATGGAAGAATTGCTCGGAACTTGGTCGCTTTTGCTGATCCAGCCTTGCCCTTCCAACGTGCGGACAAGGGGACTGTCCAGCGAGGCAAGACAGTCAAGCAGTATGCTGACTTTATTTCGTCTCTTTACGAGAAGGCTGAGATGCTTGAAGACGGCCCACCTATCGTCCTTGACATGAGTGACGATGGCAGCTTGACACAGTCCATCATTAACCTCTTTGTTACAAAGCTCGGAGTTGAGAAGCTCAGCCCGGATACAGACTTCTTTTCAGTCGGTGTGGATTCTTTACAGGTCATGACTGCAGCAAACATGCTGCGTTCAGCTTTGCGTAGAGCGGGCGTGGATGCTTCGACGATTTCACCACGAGTCTTCTATCGCAATCCTACAGCAAAAGGTCTGGCTGCCTATATCCTTTCTCTTCGACAAGGCGTTGGTGAGGATGATGAAGAGACCAACGAGATCAATGAGATCAAGAATCAGGTCTCGAAGTACACCAAGAATCTTCCAGCGCCAAAGACCGAAAAACAGCCGCCTCTGGATGACGGCCAGACAGTCATCGTCACGGGTACGACTGGTTCATTGGGAGCTTACATGCTTGACCAACTTATCGGGTTGCAGTCTGTCAAGAAGGTTATTGCTCTCAACAGGAGTGAGGATGGTGGGCTAGCACGTCAACCTTCCATCAATGAAACTCGTGGTTTATCGACAGACTTCTCCAAAGTCGAGTTCCTCCGTGCCGATCTATCCCTTCCTGACCTAGGTCTGGGTCAGGCCAAGTACGATTCTCTTCTTGCTGGGGTCGATCGCATTATCCACAACGCCTGGCCTGTGAACTTCAAGTTCAATATGTCTTCTTTCGAGAGTCACGTCCGTGGTGTCCGACATCTAGTCGACTTCTCTTCTGCAGCAGCCAAGAATGTACCCATTATCTTCATTTCAAGTATCGGTACCGTCGATAGATGGTCTTCGCCTGATCCCGTACCTGAGGAAGTTTTGCAAGACCTCACCTTGCCAATCATGGGATATGGACGGTCTAAGCTCGCTGCAAGTCTCATTTTGGACGCGGCTGCAGATCAATCCGCTATTCCTACTGTTTCTGTGAGAGTTGGGCAGATTGCGGGCTCAAGGGGAGAGAAAGGCTTATGGAATCCCCAGGAGCTCATCCCAAGTTTGATTGCGAGTTCGGTGTATCTCGGAGCACTGCCGGATCATTTTGGAGCGCTACAGAAGATCGCTTGGAGTCCTGTTGAGGACATTGCAGGACTCATCCTTGACGTTTCAGGTATCACCGTTCAAAAGCCCATCTCTGAAATCTCTGGGTACTTCCACGGAGTCAATCCCACAACTGTGGATTGGTCTGACCTTTCCCCTGTTGTTAAGGACTTCTATGGAGACAAGATGAAGTTGGTGAGCATTGGAGAGTGGATTGAGAAACTGGAAGCTAGTGCGAGGGAAGAGAATCTGGATTTCGACAAGAATCCTTGCGTTAAGCTTCTAGATACAGTCCGTGCAATGTTTGCGCCAGGGGATAAAGCTCCGATAACTAAGTACGAGATGGAGAGGACCAAGAGTCATAGTCCGACTATGAGAGAGCTGGGACCGGTTACACCAGAGCTGATTAGAAACTGGTGTCGCCAGTGGGGATTTTAGCGGTGAAGTGATCACAAGTTTGAAGTGGTATTAGATAGGACAGATAAGCTAAGTAGGTTTCCTTTTAGAATGCTTTCGGGCAGATCTTCTTAGACATCAAGAGTTGTAGGAATTGATTACCACACAATATAACTGATTCAACGTATTTCTATTTCCACGCTTCCCAAACCTCTCTGACAGTAAGCGGCTTAATGTGCGGAAACTCAGTCAAATCATTAGGCGTAACCATATCGCCAGATCCTCCAGCCATCCCAACTCCAGACAAAGCCAACAAACTCTTCAACCCCTCATGCATCTCTTCCGGTACGGTCTTCTTCATACTCGGCGTAAGATCATGCTCACCTCTCTTCATCTCGTCCACAGAGAAATACTTGACATCAAACTTGACGCCCTTGACCTCCTCAGCCAACCTAATGTACTCATTGAGAGTACCGCGATTTGCGATAACAGAATATCGATGCTTCCAGTTTGGTACATCGAGCAAGGCTGCGACAAACTTGGCAGCGTCGGTTGAATGCGTGATAACCAGGTAAGCGTTTCCATCGCCTGGGATAACAGCGACGTTGTTTTCAGGGTCGATTAGCATGTTTGGCGCGCGGATGTGAGTTGGAAAGCGAGGAGTAGCCTAGTAATCTAAGAATAGACCAATTGAGACGAGAGAGAATTCTAGGTTGGTCTTCGGGAGGATCTCTTCTGCTTTGAGCTTCCAGTTGTAGGCAGGGACATGGGCAATGTTCCTAGTAGACGATTAGTCTCAGTCAAATTTCCATTATAAGGTACAGGCCACGGTAAAGCTGAGAAATACGTACTCTTTGGTGTAGACCATTCCAAACTCACTCGGCAAGAAGCGCTTGGTGCACTTTGATCGCTCCGCCGCCTCAATGAGATTAAGTTGACCTTGTCCGCTCTCATCATTGTTGATTGGAAGGACGGATATAACGGTATCAACTTGCTCGGCCTCGAGGGCAGCCACGTCGGAATAATGAACGTAGTGGATAGGAATATGAGAATGTTACTGGCACTCATTGTTATTTATATATAGTTCGCACAAGGCTAGCAGCCGAGCTGAACATTGGGCCAGAGTTTCAGCGGAGTTTCGGGGCTGGAAAGACTCAGGGGCCCGACCTGCATTAGCTAAAGTATAAATGGGGGCCTGATTTATACGATAAACCCATGGTCCCCATTGATATTCGTACTGAAGGCGGCTTTTAACATCAAACGACCATTCATGCCTAAAACAAAATGATCACGTGATAGGGCGTTTGACAGAGTTCACCTGCCAGGCAAAATGTACAAGAGACATCCATGATTAAAATGGACCATAATATACATCTATCTTAAAGAGAATGAGTCTAGGTTATTCACTTACTGTCATATAATATGTCTCCAGGGCAGGATATCTGGAATATCGGCTGTTTGTGACAGAATGCTATCACTTAACCTAGTCCCTATATACTTTATGTGGCGAGCTTTAGAGTTAGTAAAAAGGTTCAAGGAAGGGTCATTATATAAAAAAGAAAAGTTAAATATACTTAAGAATATCTGGATTTACTCCTCAGGCAATTAGAGCATATTATGAATTTCTACCACTCAACCGCAGCCCAGTCTTTCCATTTAAGCACCATCTTGCATACGCAACGCGCCCGTCACGCTCATTACCACCACCACGACGAGCTATCTTCCCACATAACACGATACAATGCTCATCGAGCCATCCCACCCACGATGCCTCGCATGCTGAGAAAGGCTCCATACTGGCTCCCCTTCAGACAACTAGAGGCCTTGAAGTTTTACCTAGTTCAGAGGAAAATACGGTATGACTGCAAATGGCTACACATACGTCGATTGTTCGTGGCAACGGAAGCGAGGAAATGGGCTCGGAATAAGCTGTGCTATCAAGGGATACCCAAGTGGTTCCCGCCGTTAATTAGGCATATGGACAGGAATGAATGTGAGTGTATTGATTAGTTAAAAGAACGAGAAGCTGATTGTTGATAGTTCGGTATAACAACATCGCGATAGGCTTGGGCATAACGGCGGCGGCGGTTTTGGAATGTCTGTTTTCTGCTAACCCTACTGAATGAGTCTGTTTCTATCGTGGCCTCAAAGGCTGCATCCCGGATCACTATATCGGTCCTTGGCGAGTTGTCTTATAATGTATATCTAGCTGAGTTGTAAATACCCGACTCTCTGGTGAAGATGCGAATATCCTCGTTCTTTAAAGTCTTGTTGTGAGATAAAGGCACACACCACTCTATATATAATTTGCAGATTTTTCTTTTCTTTTTTTCCCCTTTTCTCTTAGTTGTCATGGGCGTAAATAAGCATTCAGCTAGGACTGAGTTCATGTAGCCATAGGTCTTAACTGCAAATAACACATTAAGCTTACAATTTAGATGTTATATTAAAATGCCTGACTAATTACTACAGTATAATTGCTGATAAAAAAAACCTAGATTATGACTATTCAGCTAGGACTGCAAGGTCTATGACTTATACCTCTTTCTTAGTCTCTTCTTACAGCCAAGCTCCAAGGGCTTCGTAGCAATATAAGATTTAATAGTTATCGCAGAAGCTTTAGGGTAGAAGCTTATATTGTAGAAAAAAAACTACCATATTCTAATTACCTGTATTAGCTGCCTAAAGTATATTCTTATGGCTTGCAGTCCCTTGAACAGCGAGGTCCATGACTTAGGATACGGATCCCTTCGAAGAAATACCTCCAGTCTCGCTGACCAATAGCATCTCAGAATAAAGGCTCCGCATCTACTCCGTACAATATTTCAGCAGAGCTTTTCGATTCAACATAAGCAAAGCTGCTCGCGCAGAAGGCTTGACGCGGCCCCCGCAAGGCTGAAAGCTTATATTCGAGTCTCAGTCCTTACACCGATGCACGGCCTAAATCAGCAGGCCACAAATTGTTCCACTTGTTTTCTTCCGTTCTTCGTTTTGCTTACGTTTCTTCCTTACTCATTCATGATGTTACATCAATGTCACCTCTGCCCAGCAATGCCAAGCAAAAATATGCTGAGCGCGAAACACGACCGCTCACTTCATCGGCCAACCGACCTGCCTTTCCAGATGGAGGATCTAGGGTTACAGCTAGATGAACGCACCAAATGTCTATCCTCAGGAAAAATCTTCCTGTTCTTTCCCCCAAATAATACTAATCCTTTGGGGAGTGATAGATTGACCGTGTTAAGCCGACTGATTCTATTTGCTTAGTATCTTGGCAGTAAGATTATCTCACTTAGCACCTGATAACTCCAAACTTGTCGTAGTCCATTTTAAATAGAAGCGAGCATCTTATCTGTAAACTGTCAGCCAAGCATTAGCCAAGACAACTTAATCCAAAACCCCAACTTGACTCGCCTGACAAGCCTGAATCTCCAAAAAGCCAAGACCAAGATCACGAGTCAATAACAACTCCAAGAAAAGGGGGCGACTGTTAGAATCGGATACCAACGGCAACGGGGAAACGGAAATAACTCCAAGACGCTACAATTGCACTTCCAAGACCACCTGCTGAATGCAAAGTTCGTCGATAAGCACTACCCCAGATAACAGCATTGGCATTGCTTGGCAGTATCATCCTTGACTTGGTTCTTCACGTGAGGCGTGGAATGTTGGTTCTGACTGCCTTCCTTTCTTGTCGCTTGGCGGGAATATCACGAGATAGAGGATTGTATTGGCATGCGGTGGGATTGGAGATGATATCCTTGGCGAGAGAATAAAGTGGTTCTTTTGCGCCAAGATCAAGGTCAATTGGTGAACTATGGGGTTACTGTCAAGGCTTGGCTACCATTATTTGCCCTGATGAGATCCAATGGTGATGATGTTGTTAATCGCACGCGTCTAGGCGAAATATCTGGGCATTCTGGAGTCTGGGGTATATATCGAGGGGGATCTGATCCACCGTGTGGAGAGAGCGATCACCATCTCTTTTTTTCTTTTCAATAATATCCCATTTTCTCTTACTCGTTTTCAGTCCAATAGCCGTTTGAGTATCAGGCATCATGGCTGTCGCCGAAAAAGGCCAGAAGCCGAGCATGGCAAAGAGAATCTATCTCATGCTCGCACCAGATTCAGCAAAAGATGACGACGGCCGCGATAACTTTAATTCCCGCTCCCAATTTGTCCTCTGTGCTATGGGCGGTGCCGTAGGTCTAGGAAACTTGCTGCGCTTCCCCTCTGTCGTGTTCAACAACTATGGTCTTCAATTCTTCATCCCCTACGCCGTCGCTCTCTTCCTCATTGGTATTCCTATCCTCATTCTCGAAATCACTCTTGGTCAGGCATATCGTGGCGGTTGTGTTATTGCGTGGAATAATGTTAACCATCGCGCTAAGGGTATTGGACTGTCGATGGTGTTCAATGGCTTCAGCGTTGTTGGCTATTATGTTCCTATCTTGGCATGGGCTATGACTTATTTCCGTATGTCGTTTCAGAGTCCGTTGCCCTGGGCTGGAGAGGATACTGTGGATTTCTTTAATAACAGGGTTGTTCGCAACATTCCTGCCACTGGTGGTTCTGAAGATGGTGGTGGTATGAAGCATTACCCTGGCCGTGGTATCGTGGGCGAGACCTACGGATGGTGTATCATGATTTGGTTCGTTGTGTGGATGTGTACCTTTAAGGGTGTCGGTCTCACCGGCCGTGTCATCTACATCACCATGGCTCTCCCTCTCATCATGATTGGTATCCTCGCCATTCGATCACTCTCCCTCCCCAATGCCTCTGATGGCTTCAGGCTCTACGTCGGTACATGGCGAAGCGAGTCCCTAGAGGGTCCTCGAGTCTGGCAAGACGCCTTTGGGCAAATGTTCTTCTCCATCGGTGTCGGTTTCGGCTACTTCACTTCCTACGCCTCTTACAACAACAAGTTCGCCAACGCTGTTCAAGACGCTTTCATCATTGCCCTGAGCAATTCTGCCATTGAGATCATCTCAGCTCTAGCTGTCATGGGAGTTGTCGGCTTCCTCGCCATTAACCCCGGTGAGGTCGATCCTCTGTCGACCTTTAGCTCTGGCTTCTTCTACTACCCTCAAGCCCTTGCACAGATGCCTGGATCGAACTTCTTCTCGGCCCTGTTCTTCATCACATTGGCCCTCCTCGGGCTTACATGTGTCTTTGCACTTGCTGAGGTTCTGGTTACTCTCATCTGCGATACGAACTTGGGCCAGCGCATTCCTCGATGGATCATCTCAACCTCTGTTATCATCTTGGGTGCCCTGACCTCTCTCATCTACAGCAGTGAATTTGGCTTCAGCGTTCTTGATGCTGTTGATGCGTTTGTCAATGATGTCGCCCTCTTCATCACCGTGTGGTCAGAGACTTATATGGCCTGTACTCTCTACCGATGGAAGGACCCCGTTGACCAGATCGGCTTCATCAGCTACTTCATCTATAATGGTGGCTATGTCTTGTCCCTCTTCCTTGGTCTTCTCATTGGCCATTTAGTCAGTGCCCCTGCTGGTGCTGGAGTTGGCTTCGGTATCTTCATTGCCTGCGCTCTTATCTCTGCCTTTGTAGGCAAGACTCCCTCTATCCCTGCTCCCCGGTTCTGGGGAAACAACCCCGTCCTCAGTCGTTTCTGGTATGCGGCTTTCTACTCGGTATGCATCACCCCTCTCTCCCTTTCGGCCCTGATATCTAACATCTCACAGGGCAACCAAATCCGTCGTGATCTTAACAACGCCATCCTCGGTGGCCAGACAAACTGGAAGATTCACTGGGTATGGCCTATTTGTCTCAAGTACATCACAGGTCCGGCTGTGGCGCTGGTATTCTCCTTCGCCTATCCCAAGTTCCTCACCAAGTCCGACGACCCTCCTTTCATCTACAGCTTTGTTCTCATGCACATGGTTGTCATATTCATCGTCGGTGCATTCCTTGCCCCTCGCTTCCTCAACATCCTCATCCCATCACACCGCCTTGAGCGTGGAGATGGTAAGTATGATGTAGCGCCCCAGATGACCATCGACAACGCCCCTGTTCTTGACAATGGTGGACTTGAGGGTGGTCATGTTGATGTTGATGTTGCTCACCACAGCGGTAGTGCTGATGGAAACAGCATGGAGGCTGATAAGGGTGTTTTCCAGCCAAAGAATGAGGGCTCAAGATTTGAGACTTCTGTTGAGCCGAGACAGTGATGATTGTGTTTCAGATACCCGGTCTTTCACTTTAGGTCTTTTGTATAAGAAATGGCCTCGACTTTTTGTACCGATAAATATCTCTATGATAGGTTCCCTCGTTAAAAATAGCTCACTACCTTGATTTATGATATTAAAATACTTTTACTATATATCCTTAGTCATAATTTAAATACATTACCGCCCATTCTTCCTCTTTGCTCGTCGTCATATCGTTCTTCTCAGTGGTTACTCATGTCGATTAAACACATAGCCGTCGACGTAGGGCACGACACGTCCTCTCAGAGTCCTCTTATAGTGCGCCAGTCTCTCTGCATATTGAATCCTCGCCTCATCATAATCAATGTACTGGAATCCGTGCAACGGGTGTCTCGCTTGAACAACACCACTCCAAGGTCTTATTTCTGCTACTGACCCATCGTCGATAGCTTGCTTGATACGTTTCTGATCATTGAACCGACCGACAAGTAGCCAGTCCTTCACAGCTTCGGAACGTGCAACTTTGTACACACTCAGGAACCCAGCTTTCCCCCTATAGCAAACCCTTGCCCCTCCTCGAATGAGGAGCTTTACTGCTTCAACTTGCCCACAAGCACTTGCAATCATTAAAGCCGATCCCAATGGACACCCTTCGAAGTTGATATCTGCCCCTAAGGAGAGGCAGTTTTCCAATTTCCTCGTGTTGTTCTGTGTAGCAGCCCGACAGAGCGGGCTCCATCCCCTGACTGGATGAAGGTTCACGTATTTTTTGACATTTTTGTAACTAAAGCGTCGGCATACAAGGCGGAAATGTAGTCCAAGAAATGTCATCATTGCAAAGGCTCCCCGTCTGAAGAACTGCCAAGGAAAGGGCTCCAAGTTGCATAAATCAGCATTGCTTTCAAATAAATATCTAAGCCCCTGCCCACCTGGAGAGCTGATTAGGAAGTCAACAACTCCCCCAGGGACCTCTGACCTTGTGTCTGGCGTAGCGACTTGCGCTATTGTACTATAAGTCGCTATTGTGCTGTGCGGCGACCTTGCGGCACTGTGACTCCATAAAGAGAGGGGAAGAGACATATCTAGCCACTTTGATGAGGGGCATCCAGTTTGTTCGCTCACAGTATGTACCAGGCTCTCAATTGTGTTTGCTATGTCATTGGACAAAGATAATGTGAAAAGCGAGAAGTTTTCCACCAGAAGAGGTGTCGGAGAAGCACCATACCTAAGAAGTAGCTGAAGTATTTCGGGAGATCTGGTAAAGCTCATGGAAGTATTGCCAAAACAGTCGTCGACGGCATCAGTGACAGCTCCGTATTTAAGTAAAAGCTCTGCTATTTCGATATCGCCTTCGTCGGCAACCGTATGTATGAGTTCGCAAGTCGTCTGTCCCAAGTATGTGAAAGGACTTGTCAGGGCCTGGCGAAGTTGGGTCCGGTCAGTGAAGTGCTTGCTGAGGTAGTTCAGAAGAATGCTGAGGCCTTCTTTATTTCTTGAATCAACCGCTGCATGTAGTAAATGGGGTGCACAATAGTCCCAGTTGCCTCCCTGCTGAGTGAATCGGTCAAGCATGATGGGAAGAGAGTGTGTAAGGTTTTGTGATATTGCCGCAATAACCATCGAGGCACGCAGATTGTACGGCTCTGAGTGACAATATAATAATGAAACTCCTTGCTGGAGTAGCCATTTCGCAATTTCGATTTCACCTTCTTGTAGGGACAAGGCTAGAGGTGATAACTCCCCGTGGATGGGTATCTCCAGAGGACAGCCGCTCTCTCGAAGAGCCTGGCAAAGAGGCAGATTGCTAGTACTTATTGCAATTCCGAGTTGGGTTAGTAGTATTTCTGTTACCAATTCAATGAATTGGCTATTTTCAGAAAGACCAGGGTTTTCAAGCCCTGCTTCTAATCTGTTCATGGAGTCCAAGCTCTCACTCCCCTCTCCTATCGGCTGTGTTGTTGAAAGGGCTCCAAGATGGATCAAACTTCTTTCAGCAGCTGCGTTACCCCCTTTCACTGCATAATGAAGAGGTGTGTTACCCATCTTATTCAATGCCGCAGCATCAAATCCGTACTGGATGAGGTGATTAATGATCACCTCGTCGCCTTGCATGGCAGCAAAATGCAGGGCCGTTAAACCAGTTTCTGTTTGGGATTGAATGTTTGCCAGGCCTTCTTGCAGATAGAACATTATACAATCTTGATAACCTCTGAAACAAGCCAATTGAAATGCTGTCATTCTTTCACTCCACTGTATATTTTGCCATGTGATCTGGCAAATGAAAGAACCATCCCAATCAATTTGAATCTTCTGCTTCTCGGAAACTTGGAGCAGTTTGTTCAACAAAGAAGCGCTCTTTCCCGAAAGGCATGAATGTACGGGCACCTTGTGTGGGCTAGCACCCATGTCGAGTAGAACTTCGGCCATAAGAAGCGATCCTTTAGACAAATGCCACAATAGGGGCCTTATCTGGGAGGCATGATGTGCTCTTTCATCGACGGAGTCAATTTTGATGCCCGCCTTAACAAGCTCTTGAAGTATCCAGCGAGCTCCATCCTCTTCCCAATCACAATTTGCAAGCAGATGAATAAGACCGGCACTGGGATCAGTCTCAGAGAAAGCCTGGTGTTGTATCCGGTCAGAGTTGGCGAGGAGGAGAGTAAATAGGTCTCTTCCCCTGTTTGTGGAGCAGAGCCGGACCGCAACTTCGCCTTTGCAAGCATACTGTACAACGCTTTCACCATACACCGGTTTATCCGCAGGCAATCCTGTTTCAAGAAGCAGTTTAATAACATCCAGGTCGAGAGTTAAAAGTATAGCTTTCATGAAGTCCACGGCGAGCTTGCTGTTTGGATCCCAATATTTTGACTTGGCTATCATTCCTTCAAAAGTCTGAACATTCGTCACGAATGGGGGCCAAAGACGCAGTGTTGACAACCGGCCTAGTAAGACGCAGAAAGGCTCGAGGCCACATTCACCATTGGAAGCCTCAAAGGCTTCGATACAGCCATGAGTAATTGCGTGAAGTAACACAATTTGGAAAGCTTCCCATCTGTCGTGAATGTGCTCGGGATTCACAAGATCGTTGAGAGAACAGAGGCCGATCCATGTGTCACAATCTTTATCATTTCGACACTCAAATAAGCCATCAAATGTGAGTTCATCCAAGATATCTTGACTTGGCTTTGCACCATGTTCTATACATTCCCCAATGTACCATTCGAAAGGCAACCCTCCTGAATGTCTAGAAGTGACGGCCTGCGGGAACAAAGACTTGAGGAACTTCACCCAGTGCAGCGAGTCATGTGGACGCAGGTTATGCAATGGGCTGACAAATGCTAATCCAGACATCACTGGATCGAGTCCTAGATTTAGCAGCATTTGAATAACTTTTTCAGAGCGAGTTTCAAAGGCGGCCATAAGTATGGGCTCTTGACTGTCCCAAAAATGGGGGATTTCGTTGCATCGAGTAATAAAGTCCAACATGGAGTCTTCCAGATACTTGTTCATACATTCATCTTTATACTCCAGTGGTCTCAAAGCCAGTTTTAGCGGAAGGCCACCATACTTTGATTTCACCCGGAGCCCTTTTTGCGTTTCTTCGATGTTCGCATTGAAGACAGCGTGCCTCCAATCCAGGTTGTAGTAGGCAACGCTAGCTGCTTGATGCCATATGGTCCAGCCAGTCATTTCGTTAACACTCAGCAAAGATACCCCATGTCGAGCTAAAATGTGGAGTATACTGCCTCGTGTTTCCATGTGACACAGGAGAACTACATCATCGCCTTCTGCGTTTTTGGCGTAAGAATCACATCCTCTTTCTAGAAGAATGTTGGCACAGTTGACTGCGTTGTGCCTGATAGCGATGTGCAAAAGAGTTTCTTGGCGATACGAATCCCAACAACCGATGTCAGAAACGTCGATTCGTCCATCATCGAGAAATGCCGACAGAGATTCGGTATTGTCATCATTAATTGCAGCCAAGACCAGATCTTTCAATACTTTTGACGATAAAGAAATTTTGCTGTTGGTACGAGTAGGGTCTTTGGTGAAAGATAGACCCATAGCAACAGCTGTGAACCACACAATCTTTCCGAGACTCAACCCCCAATTGGTATTCAGGGCCGATGACTGCAGCAAGTAATCGTTGAATTTCTCAATAGCTAGTCCTAGTTGTAACGACGATCGTGTAGATTTTGATGACTGATTGAGAAGGATTCCAAACTGTTTGACCTCAAGCTCACTCGGAAAAAGGCCATGCGCGAGGAGTTCTACTGTGCTAGTAAAATCATGAATAGTCCAAGAAACTATCATAGAACGGAGAATAAAGTCCCGATTGGTATTCGATGGCGTTATATCACCATTGAAATAGGCAAAAGTGTCGTTCCGGCGTTCGGGGGACGGTAGCATAAGAGGAAGAAGAGGGAAACTCATCGCATCGACGTATTCAGCTTCATATCCAAACCTTGACTTCAGCCAGTCAAGAATGCCGAGGAAGGAAGTCTGAGACAGTTCAAAGGGTTTACCAAGCTCACAGGGCCTGTCTGCTCTGATGCCTTGCTGAATGAGGAATGAACAAGCCTCGGGTATGTTCAAAGCTGCAGCGACATGAATAGGCCGAAGTGATTCGCTGAGCTCTTCGATTGCGCGACTTCCCTTGACAGTATTAATATCTACCGGTGATCCAATGGTCATCCATAGGGTCAGCTCATGTATATAACACCGCAGCCACTTACGAAAAGTTGAATTTTCTGTTGGGGAAAAGAGGCTATTTGCGGCTTCAATTAATGCTGGGCTATCAAGCCCACGGGCAGTAAGACGGGGCCAATTCATTGAAGCGGGCTTATAAAATGATAGCGATTCAGTATCACCATCCAAATACGTCTCACATTCAAAGTTCTGTAGTTGAATAAACTTGAGGCACAACAAGCCTAACGAAGGTTCGTCATTTGACCTTGAAAGCTTGAAGGGGGAAAACTCAGAATGTTGGAGCAGCATTTCGTCCTCCAAGAATTCTTGGACAGTGAAGTGGGCGAATTCGAAGAATTGACCGTCTGCGCTTTTTCGTATCAGGCTACTACATTTTCGAGCTATAAATACTTCGTCCACAAGGTGATCCAGTCGTGCTCCCAGTTGTTCTGGTGTTGAGACTGCTTGACAAAGTTCAGATACAGTCAGACGCGTTGGGAAGAAGGCTATGAGTCGCAAACATAGTTGGATCCTCTGTTGCGTCTTTGTTGGAAGTTTCTTCATCCTTGTCAAGATACGTATGTAAGTGTCATGCAAAGTTTTGGGCAGATGATTGAGGGCTTCTAGACGATCTGAGTCTGTCCAAAGCTCGCTCAAATAATCCAGTTGGCAAGCAACCCATCTGAACCTGATAATTAGTTAGCTTCATTTGAATCAAGTCCTAAAGCCTTAATTGAAGGGAGTAGACAACAAATCGACAGTATTTGCTGCCCAGTTTTGCCCGAACACTTACATTCCACGTGCACGCTCAACTAATTCCCTTTCTATTAGTTCTTTGACTCTTGTATCCTTGACCATGAAGTTGCCACGGCTCTCCCTTAGCGTCATCTCCGCTCTGATGTATGTCTCGATATCTTCTGTGCGTGCAGCAATGTCGATATGTTCAAAGTCACCGGAAAAAGTGGCTCTGAGTTCCTCCTCATCGCGACTGAAAATCGCTATTGAGGCAGTATCATCACAATCAGCCAATTCTAATAAGGCTCTAGCGACATCTTCGACTTCATCCCCGCATTCGTCAACACCGTCAATAACGATAAATGTCTGATCGAAAGTTTCGACCATTCGGGTAATTGTCGCTCGTAACTCGTCAACATCGGGCGACTGACTGAGAGATCGGGAAGGGTGAAGATCTTGGTAGTATTTCTCGAGCACTTCGAATGATTCATCTTTCTGAAGAGCCAATTGATGTGCGATCGCACCGAGAACTTGAATTGGGGAATGAGTTTTGTGGTTCTTGTAGTCGCAAAAGTAGAATGCAACGCCGATAGAGTTTGTGGCGGCTGAAGCTCTGGAAAGAGCTTCTTGGATAACGGCGCCAGCGAGGACGGTTTTCCCTCCACCGGGGATGCCTTTTAGCCAGAGACGGGATCCAGGGTTGAGAAACCATTGCTGCAGATCATCTGAATCGAGAAGCCAAGTACCAGTTGTCGGTTGCCGCCACTTGATACTCTGGTCCAAGTTGCTTTGCGGGTTGCCGTTGGGGCTCATGAAAAAGTCCAAGACGGTTCTCTTGTGGTTGTTGAGCAGAATATGAGTACTGATCTCAACCTTTTCTAGAGTAGCCTTCTGCATCCTATCGGCTTCATCATGGTGTCTAGCCTGCTTGGATAATAGCAGCTGAAGTTGACGCATCGTATCGGCCGATGTAGCAAGGGAGATGGTGTCTTTATATCGCGAGACATCTGCAAGGAGATCTTTGGTTTCGGATAGCGAAAAAGGCCATTTCAATTGCCGGGATAAGCCTTGCCGCTTTGAAGGGTTATTGAAGTCATCCACAGCCTTTTTAACCCTTTTTCGTATCTTCTCAAATGTCCGCTCGCATTGCGAAAGGTGCTCGACTCTCAAGGCAGACTCGAATTCCTGACCTTGGGCTTCGAGGTCGCAGGCAAGCGCGTGCAGCTTACGCATAACACTAGAGAATGAATTGATCTCCTCGTTAAGGCGATCAACATCATCCTTACGGTTTGGCAGATGATTGATTCGAAGTTTGTGAGATGAAGGAAAATGAAGGATTGGAGATAACAGGCTGGAAAGTGGCAACCAACATGCATTGGGCGCCAGGGCAGGTGACAGCCTGACAAACAATGCAGGAAGTAAGCCTAGGGTAACGAGAGCCTCGCGAGGCATACTTGGCTCCTACGGTAGCTGTAAAAATCATGCTTCTGCTTTGTTGCGAAAGAACAAGAAAGATAAGAAAAGAAAATCGTTTCCAATAAGACTTTTCCATAATCCTTAAAATTATCTTCTACTTAAGACTCCTGTCAATACTTGATAGTATAAGGCAATCAGGCAGTAACAGAATAAGAATAAATTAAATATCAAGTTTAATTAAGTAGATAAATGCCTATAGACTTGGCAAAGTAAAGACAAGCTCCTCAGAAATGAAAAACAATATCAAGTGAATATTCTCTAGGGTACTTATAGGAGAAATGATTGAGAAAGTCTGTTAAATTACTGATAACCTTAATCTGTCTCAGTAGCCTATCACATCGCTACACTCCATCAATAGTGGCTCCTCTCGTGACCAATTAAAACAGACCCGCCTCACTGTCAGATTGAGACAGGAGAAAAAAAAAAAAAAAAGATGACAGCGAAACCTTGATCAAGTCACTGTTCATCGGAGTCCTCGGATGTCACGATACAGGGCTTAAGTCCTTCTAGAAGAACCACTTACCGCCATCCAAACCACGCCCGTCGCATCGTCTATCAATCGTCGCATGCCTAGTGCGCCATCTTCGCAAGGTTGTTAGTGCTGACTACACACGGGCGGCCGAAATTGCCTCACCTTTGCGGGGAAGACGGACCTCGCACGACGAATCAACGTAGATCAACGTTCAAAACAAAAAGGTGAGCCAGGGGATCATGTACATACACTCAGGATATGAATGTTTCTTGTACTCAATCGTATTACCAAGCTATTACTAACCCTATTAGATAATTGTCGGTAGGCCATGCGGTCTAAACACCAGATATTCATCACTGTTCCTATCCCGAGCCGTGTGCCGCCGGAAATCGTTCTCGCTCATATTCAGACATACACGCCTATGCTGGCTAACAACGATGTTATTATGAGTTTCAAAGAGACCACTCCCAATATGGAGCTTGTCAGCAAGGATCCTTTCTTTGGAACGCCGAATAGCAGTGTGCGGACGTTTTCATCCAGTGAGAGACTCATGTTGGCTCCGGGACTCACAAGGGATAGGAGTTGGCCTGTGACGTGTCTCAGTATACCCAATGGTATTCGATGTCGTGCAGATGCTAAAGCTGGTGTTACTGTGAAGACTGAATGGATTGTTCGGCCACGGCAGGAATATGGAAGTAGTCCGAGCAGTCCGGGGACGTTGACAGAGGAATGGGAATTGTATGAAGAGGTTATCATTGAAGCAAACAGTCTTCTTATGCCTTTTGTAGCGAGGACAGCGGATGAGGTCCATAGAGGGATCTGCCAGAAGGTTGTGGACGAGGTTGTGAACAAATATCTTACCAACGGGAATTCTTGACCAATGAATTACAATAATGATTATCTTACTTATTCATCGATAACTAGACGAAAGATATTAATACCTACACCTCCACTGGGTGCAGAGAGACTTGAGGCCTCTGATGAGGATGCAGATAACAACTACCTCGTCCAAGCTTGGGCCTTTTCTTCTCGACTAATCTGAAGCCGATCTAGGATTTATACGAGCCGCACTAGGGTCATCAACATAGGTGCCGGACTGGAAGGACTATACGCAGCTCCACTTTATCAAGAAACTCCACAATGGAAGAATATCTAGGATATTTGCGACTCCATCCGACATCAAAAACACCGCGTAATTGGTTTAGTGGTAAAATTCTCCGTTGCCATTCGATCTAGCAAAGGTTCGGGGAGCCCTGGGTTCGATTCCCAGATTACGCATTCAATAGGCGCCTCAGAGCGTCATCTTACTTTTGTTTCTGTTGCTTTTTGCTACCTTGTGGCTGTTAGGGGCGGTGTGGTTTGATGGTCAATACTGTGTTTAACTTGGAGCTCTCATGTGGACGAAATCACGTGGGAAAGGCAGAATAATC
The DNA here is from genome assembly GCA_002982035.1 of Fusarium algeriense. Classification (NCBI taxonomy): domain Eukaryota; kingdom Fungi; phylum Ascomycota; class Sordariomycetes; order Hypocreales; family Nectriaceae; genus Fusarium; species Fusarium algeriense. The sequence goes on along the minus strand of PVPY01000397.1, from coordinate 22,884 downwards.
GTGGGTGATGCTTAGGTTTGCAGTAGCGCATTGCACATACAATACTATTTTCCACCTACAGTCTGTATTCAAACTACTTAATATAAGCTTACTAGTAAAACGCTCTAACGGCCTTGATCTGACTTGGCTCTTGCCTAACTGGGCTCGGCCAATGACATAACAAGATGTAATACTGGAACTCTTTAAGCAAAACCCTAACCTTATTCTTATTGCAACTAGCCATAAAGCCTTTTGTATATTTATCTTTTCGTACATAATGAGTGCTACCGGAATAATTGCATCATCCCGGTACATTACCGTCTCAGGGTAGTTAACCATTCCGCCATTCTTGGCTAAGACAGCTTCAACCTGCAACCACCAAGTCAGTATGTTGGAAGACTAGGCATACGAAAACTTACGCTATTAAAAGCCAGGCTCAGGCGCCGTCTTGTTCGAGTATTTGTATTGCTTTTGCGGTCTGTCGCTGACAACCTTGCAGACAAAGACAGTATAGAGTTCAGAGTTCTTATTCATATTGTCTGTAAAGTTGTCCGCTTCTGAAAAGCCGTATTAGAAAGTGGCTCCTTCATCAGGCTTTCCACTCACTTGAAGACACTTGTGATGTATATATACCGCGTCCGAATAGGCCCCGAGCTTGAATCAGAGTCAGTCTATCACCGCCATGGGATCGGTGTTATATACCGGATTTGCTGACCTTGAAAAAATGTTTCAAGTGCTGATATGTCGCTCTGGGCCTTTAAGTGATTACAGCTTGTTCATCAATATGATATTCATGATAAGAAGCCAGTGGTGGTATCGAATGCACCGGTCCTCATCCTGAGTGACGTTTCCCTGTGGACTTGACTCACTACATATGGCATGGGCAACACCAATCGGCCTGCGGCACAGCCTCTGATATGCTCATATGATGGAAAGTTTGATTGTGAAAACTTTAGATGCGTATATTATTTGCTAACTACTAGCGCTATTAGCTATCGAACCCTAACACAATCGATCTTGACTGACTTTAGTCCGCTCCCTCACACCTCTAGCCGGTTTAACTTATAGACAAGGAAATTCGGGTGTTGTGAAAACAAAGATGTCCACCGGTTAGCTTATATAGGATGAGCTAGTCTAGCAAGAGCTGTCCCCGATGAAAATACTAGGAACATCGTAGCTATTGATTTAAACGTATTGCAAGTGTTGAATCAGCATTTGAAAGACATATCTAATAACAAATATCCCACTCCTTATTGTTCTTCACTGCGACCTTCCTCGACGCTATTCCTGAGCACAAAAGAAGAATTGCTCTCAAGTAGCTCCATTCTCTGAAGCTGTATCACTGTAAGATACTCCCGTTCATGTCATTCAGTACAAGCACGATCATCTGTGAAGAATAATCCAAAGAGTAGCCTAATGGTGTTCCAAACTTGATCCGGTGTCGGCCAGCTTCTCGTTACCAAATCCATTAGAAGAAGGTTAAGCTGTCCATTTGACCAAAGTCGAGAAATGTCGAGAAGTCGTCCATGGCAGGCTCAGGTACTTTGGGTCTGCCGTCGTTCTGAGCTTCGGAATCTCCATGACTGCGCTCAATAAACTCTTGTAGATCCTGGTATTGATATTCTTGGACCTTCCTGGCAAGGATCCTGCACAAGTCAGGATCAGAAACGCCCCAGGCACTAAAGTTTCTTTCAAGCTTCCGTTTATTTGCATCTGAAGGACCAGCGAGGCTGTCTCTGTATCTAGACATGCTGACAGAGATTGAAGAGTTGACGAAGCCCGCAGTCCGTGTGTTCGAAGGTTCATGATCTGGAAGGGTCGAATCAGCTGACTTCGTCTATATAGTCGTAGCGTAGCCAGCGGGGGCCGTACATGGTGTCAACGACGGGTTAGTTATGTCCTGGTCGGGAAAGATGATCTTATACCACTCTAGCCACCTCTTTTCATCGCTCAGACCAGGCTTCTTCTTGACTGCCCTTAACTTGGTTATTTGCTCTAGGGTCAACTTGCCTACCATAATCTCATGTTCTCTGATCGAACATGGGATTGGCAGGCGCTGATGCTGAATAAGAAGCTCTTTAGACGGAAACCCCTCGTTGCATCGAACACAGACCGAAGGTTTGCTAAAGCTCGCGGGGATGTGGCATCGCTGTATGTGCTCCCTAGTGTGTACAAACTGGTTCAGTAACTATCAATCAGTGACGTTGCAAGCTCTGCCACTAAACCTACCTGACTCTGTGGATCTCCTTCCATCCGTGGCCCAGGCACGAGCGTTTCAGTCTGAATCTATCCACAGGCCCCTTAAAGAATGGGCAAGCGAACCGCTTTTTCTGAGTATCGGTGCTCTCTCCAGACTCTGTCGCCACAGGAATTTGTCCAAAATTGCCAGCTTCGGTGATGGTTTTCGGACCATAAGCTTCGGATATTCTCCTTTTACCTTGACCTCTGGTGGTTCCTCGGTAGTCGGGCTGTACGATATAACCGTTAGCGGGGCTTCGGCCTGGTCGTCAGCGTTCGTATTTGTTGGGTATATGGTCCATTCTGAGTTAATTGGGTTTCTTCTTAGGTGTTGGCATGATATATATCGTCGAGATATCATACACTTTAACGATAAATCAATCGTCCATTGCGTTGGGATGTTTCCAGCTGAGGAGGATTATCCTCGGCATATATAAGGAACTATCCGTTTTAACTAGGAGTTTTCGCTAGGAATGATCCATAGAGATGTCGTAAATAGGTATTTAATCGAGTTTCCGGGGAATGGAAAGAAAAAAGGCCAGATCTTAATATCCAGTAATCGTCAACAAATCCTTTCGTGACGAGTCTTCCTCGGCGTCCTAGGGGCCTGTTCCGTGGGATAGCCAGTGTCCAGGAAAAAACGCTGTTGATTGAATATCAGTGCTCACTGTTTGGGCCATAAGTACCTGATTGAATTGTATTGCTATCTGCAACCGCTTGACGCGGGACTAGCTAAGTTGATCCATATTTGGTGTGGTGGTACAAAACGTTTTCTCTCAGGACTCAGGTGTGACAAGTGGTATTTAGAGTTGGATCCTGGTCCAGAGGCTAACCGCTCACCTTGCCTCGTTCTCTTTTCGGCCAAGGATACGAGATAGAAATAGGCGGAACCGAGTTATATGAGATAGTGATGAGGTAAAGAAATTAATGAACATACCTGCGAAGAAGTGAGTGTCATCGCCGGTCTAGCCGATGATGGTTGGATGTTATACCAGTGGTTGAGCTCCCCATAGTCTCCAACTTGCCTATTATACCCGACTTCTTCTGCTGCCATGGCTTGACTGATGGTTTTTCGTTTCTGGCTCAAGATCAAGAAAAGTTTATCTTTCCATTCAGCATGGAAAAGGACAGAAATGGGAAGTTTGAAGATAGGTCCCAACTGTTCAAATAAATAGATGCAATGAGGCCTCGCTATGATTCATCTACTCATTTGCGCAAGCCAAAATCAAAATAGGTTTGAGGCCACTTAGTGGCGCATATGTCGGTAGTGCCGGTAGATACCCAATAAGCCATTTGGGCATCATTCGAGGCCCAATCACAAAACAAATGACATCAGACGGAGAACGCCGAAAAGCCATGCAGCCTGATTTTCAACCCGGGGCTTTTTCACAGTATTCTTTCAAGTTGATTCTCTCAGAATTAAGACAGTTGTATGCTACCTGAAACGAATAGCGGGAGAAGATTAAACAAAAATAGATTCTTTGTAAACGCCATTGAACATTCTGAACCAGAACGTCTAGTTACAGATCCTGACTCCCTACAGGAGCCTGAAATGCCGGCATATTAGCTTCCTGTTTCCTTTGACCACGTCATTGTGGCTTGCACATGAAGTTTAATCACCTGCGGTAGAAAATTACTGCTACAGGGACGATTGCGTCGTCCCTGTAAACGACGGTCTCGGGATAAGTCACCACTCCTCCATGTCTTCTGGTAACCGCTTCAACCTTTGATTGTGTAGTCAGTGATCGATGTTCCCATACATAAATTTAAAGTCCTTACACTGTCAAAGCCTGGATCAGGTGCGGTCCTGTTTGGACAACTCTGTCTGACGTGTTGCAGGCGACAGGAGATGACCAGGCAAGCAAAGACCGCGTGAAACTGAGAGTTGCTATAGCTATATGAGAAGTCATCCGCCTCTAAGTTAAATCAGCATTTGCTCATTCGATACGACTCACAACTTACTGGACGATATCGATGTAGTATATATTCCGCGCCCAAACAAGCCAGGGGCTTATTCATACATTAGCGAACGCTTAACAGGTATTTTCCAGCCCTTGAACGCACCGGATTGAGCAACTTGGAATGAATGGCGAAGAATACCACATAGCCCACATGAGCGGTCATTACACCAGCGCAGCTGCCGCAATGGGCCTTGTGTTCCCCCTCGCTCACCAACAAAACAGCATCGCCGCGTTCCATGAAAGAGCAGTCTGTTTGTAGCATTTGATGTCTGGAGATATTGTGAAAACCTTTGTCCGCGGTGGCAACTGAGAAGCTCGCTGTGTCGCACGGAGAAGATGTCTTGCACAACTGGGAGCGGTTTGTTGGGGTGCACCCAGCCGTCTAGAAATTTCTCTTCTACTAATAAAAGATTAAGAGATATTTTATCAAATGTGAGACGAGGAACATACGTTCTATAAACCAACTATTATGGCGCTGCACGCGATACATTTGCTGGTAGCCCGAATAAGCACGAGGGTTGGTGAACCCTAGGCATTATACTTACAGGAGGCATTGTATGTACGAAGCTATTGATCTATAGCTTTGGGACGTTGATCCAATATTTCAAGGCTTGAGAGATTGAGAATATAGATATAGGAGGGACTTCAAGCCGTAGAAAATGGATCGATTGGTTCTTGGCGACGAATCTGTGTGAGCTTTATAAGATGTGGTATAAATTCGGGTTAAAGTGGTGTGGAGGAAGTAAGAGAAAGAGATCAGATCGGACGGTCTTTATAGAAAAGAAGCTATGGTGAATACCTGAACTGGATAACGAGACTGATACCAGAGTTATGTTAGTGTGTGAAGAGCTAATGTCAGGTGGGAAGTCTGTACGACATGAACGTCAGATGTCAAGAGCCGTGTAGGGTTTTCGACGCACAAATCAGCAATCAGGTGTTGTTTGCGTCAAAGGTGCTAATGATCCAAGAGAAGACTGAATCATCTATTATAAGTCAGGTGAATAATAACAAACGAAGAAATCAGGATGCGAGGGTAAGCCAAACAGCTAAACTGTTGGACATTCATGACCCAGTTCAGACATTCAATTCTGAAAAACATTGGTCACGTCAGCAAGGCGACTATAATCTGATGAAACTTGTAAAAAAAAAAGACATTTTGGCTCTCACGAGAGCCCAAAGCCTCCCTGCCAGCTCTTGGGTCTCCAGTCGTCATTCGCCAGATACTACGCACGGCAAGCGAAGACCCGGGTATAGCGACAAATGTGACAACGACAGCTGAATGAACCAGAAGTAAATAAATAATAATATGAAAACCAGTGATCCTGCCTTTCTCCAATAATGCCGGTAAAGTTTATGCCCAACATACAAGTTGCGAGGGGCGTGAAAGGGGCGAGGAATAGCGTGGAAGGAAGTCATGAAAGTCGCAGATATAGGTTAGACTTGAGTGACTTTATTATGCCCTGGTAAACCTCTGTTATTCCCTTACAAGACTACAAGAGAGGCTCAGTAGTGCCTGTTGTCAAGGAGACCTTCCTAGTTCTGTTAGAAAGAAGCCATTTTCTATGGTATTTGGCAATACTCTTTCTCCAGTAAACCCATCCTGGAGTTGCTCTTAACCCAAAGTACATCATGAATAGGTGACTCGGTGAAGAGAAGCTCATCATCATGTCTGATTAGTATGTGTCTCAGTACCCTACGGCTTCCCGTATTCATGCACAGCATTCGGCTTTGCATCAGACTTCGACTTGGGCAGCGAAATCCTGCGCAATGACTGCGGTGAAAGTGTGACGATCGGTTTCCTTTCAGCCACTCACAGACGTTATTGCGCGAGAATCAGACATGTAAAAAATCTCATTGTGTCTGATCAACAGAATTATAGAATCAGGAATCAGAGAATCTTTGTAGAAAGGAATGATAGAAGAGGTCAAATGTGACCTTCAGGGCAATTCTTCTGACAAAGTCACAATATCGCCAAGCTAAACATTACAAAAGTCCAACGACATTCACCATTCAACTCTACCTCTTCCGCATTACTAAGATGAACATCAACGATTTACTAAAGTTTCAGATGGAAAGAAATTAGCGACAGAAACTTCCAGAGACTTGACGGAAATTCGGATATGTTCATATAATAAGTGTCCTAGGCCCGCACATCCGGATTATAACAGATGTGAAGTTTGCCTGAAAGGGAAAAAAAGAAACAGAACGTAAGTATTGATGAACATAAGCTCTTAACATATATCAAGCCTTGTTGACATATTAAGCAGGAAATATCGACAAAGAAACAGAGAAGGCAAGAGATGTCGCAGATATAATGAGCCGCTGGGCAAAGACACGACGCGTGGCTGTACGAAGTGCCTCGGGATAGAGGCAGAGTAAAGGAAAGAACAGTCTCAGGGGAAGAATGCAAATTCTACATACCGGTAGACTATACCTCTCCATTTTGAGGGCGGAATCTTGCTTCTGAGGCTCAAGGTGGCAGATACGAAAGATCACATAAATAAAGCCATGGGACTCAGTTAGGCGCTTAAGAAATAAATATTCTCAGAAGAAAGTTTGTAGATAAGTTGCTCGGCTACACCACTCAAGCCTAGCTACAAACGTCATCTACAGATCTGTTGAATTTGAGCTAAGTCGACTCTTGATATGATTGCCAGAAAGGAGTGTTATTTAATATGTACTGTTGAAGGCTAGATGATAATATGGATATATATATACTGCAAAGGAATGTTATCAGGGTGCAGTTTCTTCTGTCTTTGATATAAATGAGAGCGTCTCCGTTCGTGTCATCGTCTGGAACTACCCCGAATGAGTGAAGTCAATGTTACTGATACTCTTGTACCTCAGAATCCTTGCTCAAAATCATCTGACTATTTCCCCCCTGTGCTGACAAAACACAACCATCTAAGCAGGACCGCACTTCCAGCTCTTGTAGTGCGTCTTCTTGGTAGTCTTGAACTGAAAGTTCTGCTCTCCCTCAAGACTGACAAAGCTTCCCTTGCAGTTGGCCCCAGTGTACACCTTGCAGTCAAAACATCCAACAAGGGACTTGGTGTCGTCAGAGTCGAGATCAAAGTTCTTGACGTTGGCGGGAAGATTGTAGCATTTGCCTGGCTTGCCAACGCCAGTGAAGGACTTGCCCGGCTTGATCTTGAGCTTGATGAGTTCAATGCCGGGTTTGCAGTCATCGGTGCGGGTGTCGAGGATGTTGTCTTCTTCAATGGCCATGGCGTTGGCGGCGCCGAGACCGAGGGCGATGATGGGGAGAAGAGAGGAGAAGTGCATTGCGGCTTTTCTGGGTTGTTTAGAGAGTGGGTTTGTGCTTTATTCTTGATGGGATGTTTCTTGAGAAGCTGCTTGTTTGTGTTGATACTTTCTCTAGATTCACGGGGATATTGTCAGTTATTTATGCTAATTTCTACATGGACCTTCTCAATACTGTCATTCAACCTTCAATGACCCTCTATCAACGATCCTCAATGTTATCATGCAGGCTGCGCCCCAAAAAACTATGAATAGTTACAGTATTCCGCTTCCCGACGGCGAAGACTTATCTAGGACTTTTCTTGTCATCACTGTATTTTTAAGTCTATTTACAGTGACATATCTCCGCCCGAAGACGCTGTGAGCTGACCTGGCTCCTGTTGTGTAACATTTTCGTGGTCAACTATTATTCGTGACGCCCCTCCGTTGAAAAGCGCCGATGACTGATTCAATCCCACCTTCTCAGAAACATCGCTCTCCAGCGGGGATCATATTGATTCTTCCAATTGAGAACCTAATAGTTTTTTCCACTTTGTATTTTCAAGTCGTACACAATAGACCTTTGATCTATTTCTGGGATACATCCTGGTAGAGCTACTTGAACTGGTATAAAGAATGCTACCGGATGTCGCTATTAAATATCGATTCGAAGACTACATAGCGGAGGGTCTAATAATAGCTGTAAGCTATGCTGATACGACATTACTTTCATCAACTTTCCGGCCTTGGGCGTCATACTCAGCCAACCTACACTGCAAGCCAGGACACACTTGAAGCGGAACCCAACGCACCCACCACAGACACCTTGGAATTCCTAATCATCCTCCTGTACTCTTCGATCTTGGAGATGCCAACAATAATCAACTCCTCTTGCATCTCTGGGATGAGACTATCTTTCCAAAGGCTAATCACTCCGTTGACCTGGTGATCATCAATTGTGACCGACATGACAAGACTTGTTTCGTCTCTCAACTCCCACGAAGCCTTGCCATTGACGACCATTCCCGTAGGCTTCCAATGTAATTCTCCAAGCCCACTACCAGCGTTATACTTTCCATCCGTTGCTTTCATGCTGATGCTGCGGTCGGTTTTCGTGAACTTGACCTCCGTCTTGGGAGGGAGGCTGTGAAAGTCGATGATCGCAATTTCTGCATCCTGACTCAGAGACTTGACGTAACATTTATCTCCCCATACTTCAAGAACTGCTCGTCGTGTGACTTCGTAGCGAGGTGTTTTGTCGCCTTTCATTCCCAAAATTCGGCGGTGTCCAACAAGAGCGGTGTAGTGTATTTCCAGTGCGGGCTTTTCCGCGCTTCGCCGAGGGTCAGGGGTTGCGTCCGCGCGGACTATGAACTTCTCAAGCCATGAAGGAGCCATATTGAAGTGAATGAGGCAGGTGTTCAATCAGAGTATAAAGTGGCGGAGTTCATGAGTAGAAATGCAGTATGCTATCGTGTTCAAGGCGCCACAATGCTGAAAAGGACAAGTCACGAAGTTGTATCCGTATATGCAGCACATTACTCACGTGAAATGAAAGCCTAACTTAACACGGCTTAGGAATTTCTATTACGGTGTATTTTTACGTACCTATAATCTTATGCCCTTTTATGGTATAGGACTTTATCCTGGAGCTAAGCTGTTTTCCTCTCTCTTTGATCCCTGTACCGAACAGGGAATAAAATTCCTTTGTTCAAAGCCTTGTCAAGAATTTCTAACATGCTCTGGGCGCATAATGAATAAGCAAGGCAGAGGCCTTTGTCAAGTATGAACATCATTGGAACAGTTTCATGAACAAATTATTCTTTGTAAACCAGCTTCGAACAAGACGTAAAAATCCTTACAAGTGGTTTGTTTACTTCAAACAGAAACGAACAGTCTATCTCTGGTTACTAGGACATTGTATCAAAGCCTCAAGAGATGATGATTAGTTGAGACGTATTTCTGTTATAAAATGTGAAACCATGCCGTCTGCACCTGGGAGTTTCTACAAGAGCATTCAATCCTAATCAGCCTTTTCGTCTAGACTAGCTGTCAAAATTGATTAAGTCTCTAGGTGGATGCTACATTTGTTTGCAGACGAAAATAAATCAAAACATCATGTCTTCCAGAAATGGTGGGGACGAAGCAGAACCGGGAAGAAGCGATACGCCTAGGCCATTCGATTTCAATTTCATCCTGAGCCCAGAGCCTCCAGTTGATAATCATCTAGCTAACTCATTTGACAGTGCCCTCCAAGTGCACGAGGAATCCACCGAAACCAATACTCAAGACTCTGGTTCCGCCAATGCGCCTCTCATATGTCCAAAACGCGGATGCAACAACCCAGTCCGAACAATTGGCAAACAATGTGGTAGCTGCTTAAAAAAACAGGCTGCTCAACGCCTTAAGGAACGCCGGAAGCAGGGTATCAAAGATCCGCTCACTGGCAAGATAACCAAACGATGCGTCGATTGTGGCGGACCCGCTAGCAAGTATAGATGTAACAGTTGCGCCAAGAAGAATAACGAGAGGGGCCGTACTATGAAATCTAAATGGCGTGAGAAGGGCTTATGTTCGAGATGCGGTAAGGAGAAGGACGGAGAGCTCCTTTGTTGTAAAAAGTGTCGGGACTATGGAATTTCTTATAGCAGCAAGAACAAGAAGTCAACCGAGTAGATCACGGGCTGAGGAAACACGTAGAGATATTGATCCGACACATAGCAGGTTGTAAGAATAGAAATACCAGTCCTCAGATAGCTTGTACATGAAGATAGCTTGTACATGAAGATAGCTTGTACATGAAGATAGCTTTATATATCAAACCCCATAAAATCGACTCTTTTTATTCCTCTTTGCCTAAACTTTGGCATCCAAGTTTCGCGACGAATATTCCATTCCCGATCAAAATTATTCAAAGCTCTCTGGCCTGTAGGTACACAGCCAAGAGCCTTGATTGAGATCCTGGGCGGTAAACTCAACATGTACAAGACCGACTGCGCCAGATCCTTAGCAACCAAAGGCTCATACCCTTCGACAAACTCGTCCATAGCACTCTGATCATACTGCACTCGTTGCAGATGAAAGTACGTCTGAACAACACCAGGTCGTGGAACCAGAACTCTGAACTCTGATATCGGAACCGACAGTTTCCATACGAAGACTGTTGGAGAAGCCTTCGAGGAAAGCATTCGAGGCGTGATAGACTGCCTCGCCGTTGAAAGGTGGACATTCAAGTCCTGTAACGGATGAGACGTTGATGATGGTTCCTTTCTTTCGTTCCTACATGGAGAAATTGAGCACAGCGTGAGTCGTGAACATTACGCCGTTGATGTTTGTGTTTGACGTTTGAGCGACTTGGTCGATGGGGATTTCCCAGAAGCGTCCTGGAGCGCCGAGCGCGAGGCCAGCCTAACAAACGGTTAGCAGTTAGTCAGTTTATCTTATAATATACCCATATTGTTGATGAGAATGTCACTCTGGCCAATTTCAGATATGGCTGATTTGACTGCCTGCTCGATGTCGACCTGATTCTGGATATCGACTGGGTAGATTCCAACCTTGATTTTCAAGAATTTTAAAGTGGTCTTTTCTCGCACTACCTCGAGTTTGTCCTAGATAAGAGAAATACATCAATGGGCTGCCCCAATATGCCATCTCGTTTCTGCTTCCCTTGCTTCGTGACACTAACGCCAGATTGACGCCGTGCTCGGCCAAAGCCAAGGCAATAGCTTCACCAATGCCCATGGATGCTCCAGTCTATCCTTAGAATTAGCGTCTTGACATCACACAATAAAAGCAGTTTGTCTCTTTAGAGCCTCCATCTTGTCCTTTGTGTTATCAAGATATCAGTACATTGAGTAGATGATGAGTAAGACTGAGCGCCGCGTACTGCTTTATTTATTATATCTATAGGTCCAATCTGGAAGCTGATACATCAGCTTCCCTTTTACATGGTGTCGTCAATTCAAGGTCCATAGTGACGTCGACGATGACTAATGGAGGACGGTGTTGAACTGGTACAAGATCCAAGTACTCATACAAACAAGTGACAGTCCCCGCACCAAATATAAAGGCCAACGAGTTGAGCAATTAAAATATTATTCCCTAAAAGTAGAATCACTTCATTAATTAGAGCACGTTAGATTTTCTGTTGCATATGCTTGAGGATGCTCAATCTGATGTCGCCTATGATGTCCAGTTGTCATGGACGCAGTGAATAGAAAGTGGTTACGCAGGAGTGCAAGTCCCGATGGTTGGCCATAAGCCCGGAAATATGCCCTGTAGCCACGACTAAGTACCCTGTGAATTATCCCTTGTATCAACGGGGTATGTGTCGTGAGAATGGAAAGATATCAAGCGAGTAAGTGAGATACCAATACATTCAGCGTCAAATATAGTCTTTTATTCATTCTCTTAGTTTAACTGTCGTTTCCAATGGTTTTTTTTTTTTTTTTTTGCCAAATTAGACAGTGAGTTCTGTTGTCTTGGCCTTCTCAAAGATAGCCCGATAAGGCTCAATAGCCTTCTGCGCCACACCATTGGGCCCACAATATCTCTCCACAATATCGACGCTACGACCAATGTAGAGCTCAGGCCTCATCATGTCATCAAGATCACTCCAAATGGGCTTGAAAAACTCAGTAGCCCGAATTCGAGCGATCAAATCGTTGGAACCACCCTCATGCTTGACGACATAGCCGGCTTGGTGCGAAAGAACGCGGATTTCCTCATGCGCATCCTGTCGGGAGACGCCCTTGGCGACCAGCTTCATGATGATGGACTCGGTGATCATGAATGGCAGTTCCTCCATGACGCGGGCTTCGACACGCTTGGGGTAGATTACCATGCCATCGGTAATATTGTCAAGCGATCCGATGATAGCATCGGCAAGCAGGAAAGCCTCTGGGATGTCTATACGACGCGTGCTGCTATCGTCTAATGATCTGTGATCCATGTTAGCATTCTAAGGGTATTTTCTCCTGGCTTGCAATTTCTACATACCTTTCCATCCATTGCTCTTTGAACGTGTTGGCAAATGTGGGCTGCTTGGATAGCAACTCCCTGCTAAGCCCCGCAACTCGTTCCTGCAAACGTTAGTTGATGATCAATAAATATCAGAGTTTCATGGGAAACTGGTGAATCTCACAGAGCGCATTGGGTTTCTCTTGTACGCCATGGCGGATGAACCGATTTGATCCTTCTCAAAAGGCTCCTCAGCCTCCTTCCAGTTAGCCAGGTGACGAATATCGCCCGTGATCTTCTGAGCTGTAGCACCAAGGCCACAAATGGCATTTGCGACGGCGAGATCAACCTTGCGAGTATAGGTTTGAGTGCTGACGTCGTAGCAAGAAGCGAAACCAGCTTTCTTGCAGAGAAGCTCATTCAGTTGGTCGCACTTGGAACCATCACCGTTGAATATCTCAAGGAAAGATGCCGCTGTGCCCGTAGTGCCCTGGGCGCCACGGAGCTTGAGTCTCGACCTGACGTGCTCAATTTCTTCAAGATCCATCACAAGATCTTGTGCCCACTGGGCAAACCTCTTGCCCACAGTGATGAGCTGTGCGGGCTGCAAGTGGGTGTAGGCAAGGGTAGGTGTAGCCTTCCATTCCATAGCAAGTCTGGAAAGGTTGTTGATGACCTTGGCGAGTCTGGGGAGGAGAAGATCAATAGCGTCACGCATGAGGATCAACTCAGCGTTGTCAGTGACGTAGCAGCTGGTGGCCTGGTAAAAAAAAAGTCAGCACTAATTCTTCAACTCAAGCACTAATTAATGGTTAAGCTCATGACATATCAACGAGATACCCAAGCGATGAACTTACTCCATAGTGAATGATGCCAGCAGCAGCAGGAGCAACAGCACCAAAAGCATGAACGTGGGCCATAACATCATGTCGGCGCTTCTTCTCCTCGATAGCTGCAACGCGGAAATCCTCATCAGTCAGAATGAGATGGGCTCTCATCTGCTCAAGAGCCTCATCGGTGATAGTGTCGATACCAAGCTCCTTCTCAGACTCGGCGAGAAGAAGCCACAGTTTACGCCATGTAGAGTGACGCGAACGCTGGCTGTACAGCTGGGACATCTCCTTGCTGCAGTATCTCGCAGTCAAGGAGGTCTGGTAGGTATCGAAGGAAGACATTTTGAGATGGGTCGGATTGGATTACCCCTCCGAAATTTCTTTGCAAGGGATGGTTGAGAAAGAAGGGACCTGAGTTTTTAAATACTCCTGGACCAAATGCACTTTCAGTTAAAAAGCGTAGAGTCGTATATGAGCGTGGGGAAGAGATGATTTCATTTTCCGTATACTGAAGAGAGGTTAGAGGTGAAAATTTGGTGGAGGGGCAGTCACGTGATGCGCCGATACTTTCCGGTATCGCAGTGTCGGCGGAAGGGAGATGCAGCCTTCGGGTGAATGAGGAGGAACTTGAGTTTATCAGGAGATATTCAATGACTTGATGATTTTGGGGACGATTACTTTTCGGAAGAAAAAAAAACTTCCAGGCGGGAGTCTTTGGACTATTGAACTGTGCATGGTATTCGATTAGGAATGTGATGGGCTGCTATATCTCGCTTGAAAAGCCGGGATTTGTAGTGCAGATAATGGGCTTCTTCACACAATTTTCTTTGAAGGATTATTGTTTTATCGAGAAGTCGTTTTGTGGTACTTTACAGTCTTTCAGTCCTGACTCGGAATGAATGTGTGAGTCACTTTGATATGGGCGTTGAGCAAAGGAGAAAAGTGAAAGGCTATAGGAGGAATTGCAAACCTTGAGGATAAACTTCAGGCAGCTAGCACAGGTAATACTGAACCCGATATCTTTTCTTCAATTACGAGAAGAAACCCTTTGAAATTCTGAATATTCAGATTGGAGTTCTTGTCCCTAGCCATTCGTCGGACACAAAATACAGAAATTCTCTATTGCACATTCTCCTCGATCGAGGACTTCTTTCGCTACTTGTCCAATTACACAATGTAACTATTTCGTTGAGAAAGCTTCAGAATATAGCTCAACCATCTTATCATGCGCTTTCTGAGTCTTCTCCTTAAGATCCCATCTTGCATTCTCGTCCACTGTATCCGCGACCTCTTGGAACTTCGAAGCCCAAAGCTTCCACTTCTCCGCATCCAAGTCATACTTCCTTTCTGGGCAAGATATCTTGGCATCCTTTGCGAATGCATCACCCGCAAGAAGTACGTAGTTCGCAGCGGCGAGAATCTGCGCCTGTCTAACAGGATGTTTCGTATAATCCCCGTCCGTGTGTGTCTCAAAGGCTCTTTTGAAGTCTGAAGATAACCACATTGGTCCGTAGACGCCGAGTAGGTCTACTTGGTAGAGTTTGGCGATAAGTGCCGTTGTGCTGAGCCATTTGTCTATGGCTTCATCTACAGCAGGTCCCTCACGATCCAAACGCCCTGCATCAACTACATCATATTAGTATGTGACGAACGCGATAGTGGAAATAATGTGATTGCATACTATGACAGGCATTCCAACTCTCCACTGCCGCAGCGTGAATTCCCCAGCTCCAATAGACGAAGCGAGGACTCTGAACATTGTTAGCTTGTATAATCCTGATAAAAAGCTTTCATATCATACCTTCTCATCAAACTCATCTGCAGCATTCTTCGCGATGTTAATCAAGAATTTTGATAGGATATCTTGCTTAGGATCTGTGGATGGAATCTTGGTGATTAATTCGAACACAATCACTGCGATACTGTTCAAATAGCCACCGGCATCGTACTCTGGGGGCTCTCTCCCGCCAAAATCTTCTTCAGAGAATCCAGCGACGTAATGGTCGTAGAACCTTTGAATGGCTTTTGATATCGCTTGGTCTGGGTCCTCTTCTGAAAGAAGCATGTCGCGAACTATTTCGTAGTAGATGGACTCTGAGTCGATTTCATCTTCCTCCTCCTCTATCATTTCCTCGATGTACCTCAGCCACAAAGTGCTATCTGAAGTATTCTGCTGGTCGGTCATGGTGGCTTGATTGAGTTGTTACAACAAATGTGAATGAGGGGTTGAAGGATGGCTGGCAGAGCGTTTCTGTCTAGTAGATTGGAAATCGGAGAGTAACAGGACAGATTATAGAAGAGTTGAGGGACAATTTTCTTTGTTGATGACATCGAGAAACCCGCAAGGCACTTTGTGAGGCAGCCCTGAGGCTGAGTTGAGGTGGTCTCATTGTGCTCTTTTGGTTAGCCGCTGGTTTCGTTGCACCCTGTCAATTCACTGACCAATAACATTCACAGAAGCGCAAACGCGCGGCAATTCTCAACTGAAACGTCTGCAAGGTTCAAACGGCATTTTGGCAGATAACAAGGAAGAACTTTGTGAGATGATCATCATATCATGAGCCTAACTTGTCGTGAGTTATGGAAATAGAACTTGTCGCCACTGGCCGCTATACCAATGGCCCAAAAACAAGGGCCCCTGTTATCAGGTAACAGAGGAAGTAGGGCCTATACCGCTTCTCAACAGAACTAAAATGTTTGGGATGTTGGGTCTCATCATACGAGCGCAACTTAGCTGAAACAATGAGTACCCTCGTATCTTTAGATTATATTTACTGTGAAGAGAACTTCTACTTATCAAAAGTTCTAATATATGTTTGTCGGACATGCCGTCGAAGAGAATTGTCATCTCAAAACTAATACTCTTGTGCTGAGATTCGAACGGCCTCATTGTGCTGGTCATGAAGCTTCTCTAAGTCAAGCCTTCGATTTCATGTGATCTAGATCTCGATGCACATTACAAGCGTTAAGCGCGTGTAACATAGATGAACCGTTCCTCAGTGCGTAAAAATAAATCAAATCCGATGAAGCGCTTACGGGAACCTGCCGGGGTATCAGCAGGGGATCAATCCACCACGGGCCCTGACAGTCGGTCGCTTTCTGTTTCAGGCGTTATGTATGTTGGTTCTTCCATTTCCAAAATTATGCCTCGCTTCGCCAAACAATTAGCAGACAATGGTCCCTAACATGGGCCAACAGCTTCAAGGACTTTATGTATCTAATGATAGCTTCATCGTTGAGTTATATAAACTGACGGCCTCCATCTTTGAAAGTGACCCAGCTATTCAAACTATCCCTCAACAGACAATTCAGCATAGCCATCGCCGGTCGATTGGCCGCTTATTTTCGTTTTAGCAGTCCTTCTACTAGTCCTTCTTTTTGCTTTCCCTTATCCCTATCTTTCCGATAGTATCTCAGATACAATTCACCTTCACTCTTCTCTCATAATTTCCCCGCTGTGGAGGGTGCATCAATCCATCATGAGTCGCTTCTTTGGCTTTGGGAGTAAGGAAGAGGCGAGGCGCAGCACTGACGAGGAATTTAAGAAAATGGTATGCGATCTCTGGCTCTTTAATATCGATCTGACCCTGCATAAGCTTTTGACCCATAATCTTTGCCCAATTCCATCTTTCTCTTGGAAACCCCGGTTCAATATCCTACCCCAATACTCCTTTCTCGATCTCAAACACCACAATCCATGCGTTTTTTATACTAACTCACTATCCGTAGCAATACCACACTCCTCGTGGCATCATTCCCGCTACAGTCGTGGAAGAACAAGTCCGCGAAGTCATCGTTGACCCAAACGATAACAGTACCAAGGGCCCTTACCCTCATGTATATATGAATCAAGAGCCAACCAGCACCGCACCAGATGGCACAATCTTCGAGAAATTCGAGCAGAGAAATCGTCCCAACGAAACTTCGTTGCATCAAGTCCCCATCAACTGCCGAATGGATCTGAACAAAAAGTCCGCCGGGTGGTTAAAAGTCAAGAGACGCGAAGAAAGACCCATTGCTCCCCGCGACAGAGCCCGAGTAGCTCAAAACGAGCTCAACACCCCCGGACCTTTTCGAGGTGTTGTTGCAGTGGATAGGGCCACCGGTCAGTCACACGGTGTCGCCGGCGTTATGTACCATCCTCAAGGCGATATGTCGGCTTTTCAACGGGCGCAGCTGGAGCCGTTGAATCGTGAAGGGAGACAGTACTTGCGGCGCTTTGAAGATGATGCAGCCGATTCTCACCGTGTGACAACTTGGCCTCCTCGTGATGAAGATAGTGAAGATCTTACGGCGTATGAGAAGAGATATCAGCAGGTCAGAAAGACTCGACCGCCTCAGCAGCAGAAGGCCCAGAAGCAACAAGTTCAGGCGCAATGAATTGGTTGCTAGTGTGTTGTTTTTCGGAAGAGTCATTCACTATAGATAGCTGTCTGTATAATGTATAAGACCTTGGATGGTCCTTTTTTTGCCAACGGCGTATCTTGACCACATTGTCGTGAGTATAACCTGATGCCACTACCCCATTACATTGGCTCTCCGTATCCTATATACGGAAAAGCTATTCAGATGACCTCGATCTTCTGAAACTCTGCCTTCTGAGCAACCTCGCCATACATAACCCCATGCACATACGCCTCCCCAACCAAAATCCATCCTCCAGCACCCTTGCGCAGCACAAACGGCACATGAGCTCCGGCAATCATGGCCACAGTATCATCGACTTCCGTCCTTGCTGGTCCCAATCCCAAATATCCCTTCTCCGTGATGAACAGCACTCTATCAGCGCCAGCGTCCTCTATCGCGATTGCGAAGATATCTCCTTCTTCAGGGTCAAGCTTGTATTCAGATCGAATATCACGCTTAACATCAGAAGCAGAGTCTGATATGCGGGCAAGATAGTTCGCGAAGTGGTCACCACAAGTTTCGGGAGCCGGGTGAGTAGTCAGCCAGATATTGGTCAACAAAGTTCGCCAAAGGGCCTCTGGAACAGGAGTTGAAGGCCGCGGGGCATAAGGCGTGTCAGCCAGACGAGCCTTACCCGAGTACCATGATCGAACTGCTTTGTAAAAAGTCTTTTCTTCTTCTTTCTTCTTCGGCAGAGGCGCGATCTTGACGATTGTGTCCAAGAAATGAGCACTCACTGCCAAAGTTCTTCCATCCCCTGACAACGCGAAAGTATCCTTTCCTCCAGACGCAGCATGGAAAACTCTCCAGCTGGGATCATAGAGCGGTCTTCCACGTGCCTTTTGAGCTTTCATCTCTTTGAGAAACAGTGGCTCAGTCGCGACAGCGCTCGCCATCTTCGGGACCCAACTGGGATAGCCGACTTTCTTTCCAGTCCAGTCTGGTTGGAGCGCTTCATCAAAGATATCTTCCTTTGGAGGCGCCCAAGCTGGATCGTGAGAGGTAAAACGCTTCTTAGCCTTGTGCTTGTCCAATAGCCTGTTGCCTATAGGCTTTTTCGATTTGAACTCGTATGATTCCCGGGGGAGAGGGTGGTTGACTAGAGATAGGACAAGAAGGCCAGCGTCACCTTTGATAAGACGTTGCGCTATGTCTAGGTAGAAATCGCCCATATTTCGATTGCTGTAATCTGGCTTGAGCGGCGTCTGACTGAGCGTGGTCGGGTCAGTAATACCAAGGAACGCCCAGACCTTATCTCGTGGATCACCGGCCATTCTCGTCGCACCAAGAAGCGTCACGTCGAGAAGATGAAGTTTCGTCGCGCTCTCCTTCAAGTCAAACATGGAGGGTTGAAAGGTGACCCAGTGAGGAACCATTTTTGGCGACAAATGACTCGCAGCGAAATACGTCCAGTCCATCGCTTTCTTCAACTCTGATACAGGAACCTCCTCTCCGTCATAGTAAAACGCGTATTCTTTGGCTAGTATGAACTCTTGGACAGTCCAAACTCGACTCCACCAGCTCTCAGTGACTGTTCGAAGGAGGTTCAGCCATGATATAAGCTCTGATCCTGTTGAGGTTGCGTCGAAGAAGGCTTTTGCACTTGCATACTGCTTGCCGTGGAATTGGATACTGGCATTGTCGGGATTTTCTGGGAACGAAGGCCATGCTTTCAGGATGGTCATTGCCGCGGTTCTCTCCGTGTGTTTCCTGCCCAGCCAGATAAAGACTTTCTCGGCTGCACTATAGATCTCGTCCATGCGAGCCACCTGAACAGCCTTCTCAACCTGGTCTTTCTGGTTGATACAAATAGCATCAGTCCAGATAGGTCTGCCATCGAGATACTTGTATAGGCCAAGAAGCGCAGCGTGTAAGTTCGCTTTTATGGGAAATCGTTGATCGTTGACCGCTATATCGACAGTATCGGCATGACTAAAGTGAGGAACCTCGAGCTCTGTCTCGCGAAAATCACGGCCACGATTCCACATAGGCCCAAAATCCACCCATACGTAAGAAAGGCAGACGTAGGGTGGAATCTCAGATGCTGGGTATGTTTTTAGAGTGAGAGAAAGAGTTGAGTCTTTTACCTTCACTTGTACTAGTCGTATTCCCTTTTCGTCTTCCAGAGGCGTGTGGACCAACTCTTCTGTTGGCAAGTCCTGTCTCACGTTCGCATCACGACAGTCTTTGTGTATGGAGTATCATATCTCACCGGCATTACACGAGAAGATCCTTGAAAACTCGAAAGGAAACCAGTCAACTTCTCCTTCCCAGCTTGAAAGGCAGCTTTGTTAACTGCTTTGACGCCTTCGGATGTCGAGTAATCCACTGCCCATTTCGCCAGTACAACAAACATCTCGCTGCTGTTGTCGGCTTTGAACTTCGGATCACGAGGGATCCGAGCTTCGAAAGGAATATCCATAATCGTTAAGCAAAATGGATTTTGGATAGATTTTCTAGACAATATGAGTTGTGAAAGTAGTGATTACCTCTTGGGTAGAGGTTAGATCTTAGGGCTTACTATGGTGATCTCCTCAGTGACGTAATTGTGCTTTTTCCAAGCGAATGAGAGACTTATTATATGTTTCACTAATGACTTCACTGTCAGCTTTCCGACATGATCATCATCTGCTATGCATCTGTATAACGTAAAGGAAGAGAAAATCACGTCAAGTCAAGTCTTTTGCTACCATCCACTACTGCCAAGGCCCAGCACACTAAGGGCATGTTCTTGGTAAGTATAGAGACTCACATACCTCAACGGTTACTGTAAAATGGTCAATGTAACCAAGATAAGAAGTCAATAATTGGTCAACAAGCCAAGAGCCCGTTAGATTTTATCCGGACTCACACGTTCCTGAATAAGCAATTGGTTATGGTGAACATGCCACTGTCATCTCCGTCTCCGCAAAACTAGACCCAGTTCAGAGCCTTGTCTCAACCAGTCACGTCTGCACGTGCACTCCAATTAAACCGCGTAATTTCCAACCTCACAACCATCCTTCAACAATCACCATCTTTTTTGCGTGCGCCCTATATAATGGCGTTATCCTGGTTCCGATGCCGAGGGAGACTGCTCATCCTCACAGCAGTCTTTTCCTTCGGCACTTTCTTCTGTCTAAGACAATACGCAGATATGGCATCCCTACCAAAAAGCTCGTTACTCGGCCTGCTCGCGGCAGCACCGGTATTGGGAAATGATCCAAATATGGAGTGGTTTCCTCCGAGTTATAGCCAGATTAATGATCTCGATAAGGTACTAGATGGGAAAGGAACTTGGGGTTTTATATTTGACTCATCTCATACGCCTGATGAGAAGTATGGGACGTACAATTGGTGTAACATGCCTCATGCGAGGAAGAGGGAGTATAAGAAGGCGTCGCAAGGATATGAGCTGCAATATGTCGAAGTGGTAAGTAATTGCTCTAAATATTTCATAATATGAGATGACTGACTTTTATAAGATCCAAAGGCATCACAAGCGCACTCCCTACGCCGCCAACGCCTTTCCCGTGGAACCATACCAATGGAACTGCGATAACCAAGGCCTGTACTACTTCGGCCGTCAATTCACCGAATCACCCAAACCCAACGCCCAAGGCTACTGGAAAGGTTTCATCTCCGAAATTAACCCCTTCATCCCCTCCGGATGGATCGGATCCTGTCAATTTCCCCAAATCACAGCCGAAGGCCTCGATGATTCATGGGTTCATGGAAAAGATCTATATGAAGTCTACCATGATCTTTTGAAATTCATCCCAGGTCGTAAGGAGGACTGGCGAAGTAAGGTCATGTTTAGAGTTACCAATAACCAGATTACGAGTCAGGTTGCTGGTATGTTCATTAACGGCATGTATCAGACCACTGAGTCTGTCCCGCTGCTTATTCAACAAGCTGGTGTTGATAGTCTGGAGCCACAATACAAGTGCAGTGTTGGAGCCAAGTTGACTAGCGCTATCAAGTCATCTTCTAACAAAGAGTGGCAAAAGCATCTTGACAAGACCAAGGATCTTTACAAGAAGTTGGACGATATCTCTGGTGTCCCGACTGATGATGCTGGCTTTCACGAGAGTTTCGATCATTATTACGATAACTTGTCTGCTCGCCAATGTCACAAGAAGCCTTTCCCCTGCAAAATCGTCAACGGGAAGAACTCAACAACGTGCGTTGACCAAAGGCTCGCTGACACAGTCTACCGTCTCGGGCAATGGGAATACTCCCAAATCTACCGCGACGCACCCGAATCACTCGCTGCATCCGCTACATCGTGGGGTGTATGGATCGCCGAACTAGCGAGCCACTTCCGCGCCGTCATGGAGGGCAAGCAAGATCTTTTATATCTTCATAACTTTGCTCACGATGGTTCTATCAGTCGACTGCTTAGTATTCTCCAGATTGATGTGATGGTTTGGCCTGGTATGGGAAGTGAAGTTGTCTTTGAGCTTTATAAGAAGAAGGAGGAGTATTTTGTTAGGGTTCTCTGGAGTGGAAAGACGCTGCAGTCTACTCATCCCGAATTGGGACGCATGGAGATGGTGCCTGTTAAGACGTTGCTGAAGTATTTTGATGGGTTGACGGGTAAGGACGCTAGTCTTATCAAGGGGCGATGCTCTGGAGATGTTCCTTTGTAAAACGGTGCATTAGACTAGTTGGAATACCTTATTGCCTTCTCGTGAAGCACCGAAATCGGCGTTTCACTGAATGTTTGCTGCTCTCAAACGCCAATTTAGTAGCCTAATGTGCGTCTTCTAGGACCAATCAAAGTTTAATATAATATTACTGTATCGCTAAAGGAAATTAGTCTCAACTGGAATGCTCGACTACTCCGTTTCTCATCAACCCATACCGAGCGAGACTTGTGGTCATTTCGTTGCTTTATTGGGCTTCTCTCCGATCTTAGTCTATCTACATTTGAAGATAGGTTACCTGCGGTTACAGCAAAAGTGAGGCTTAGGGTTACAAGATAACACAATATAAGGTTTTAACCTCAATACAATATAAGGCGTTATACACCACGCCAAAAAACACAGTAACCTTAATATCAAGTCAACAGATCACACAGCTGTTGCCTCGAACCTTAAGATCCAATTGAACAAGTGGCCTCAATCCACAGGAAGGTTAGTGGCCCGAGGCTGGCTCGGCTGGTTAGTAATAAATTGGATCAGGTGACAAGACAACACAATGAGACGAACACATTATCACAACACAGGATAACAACACGGGGAAGCTTAATATATACTATTAACTATTAAGAGATATAA